>JAQGBD010000310.1:0-35725 GCA_034698165.1 Punctoribates punctum | reverse complement strand
GAAATCAAATTTCATAATTAAATTTACCTATCCATAAGCCAATTTAGCAAGGAACTTTATGCAACACTTTTTTAGGTTGCTTCTCTTCTAACTAGAGGTATAATTGGCCTGGATACTTCAAGTTACCATTTCATTGTAAGATGTTTAACTTGTAACTTGCTTAACTTTAACTTCAATGTCTTGATGAAATATATTCATCCTTGATGCTTCCAGTGATGCCGAAAGAGAGGTATAGGGTAATCATACCTCCTAATTTTTTCTTCTCTGGAAGGGTTTATAATTATACATATGTTTGGCTGCTGAGAAAGTAGCAAGTAACTATTCTAAGTCAATCGACAAAATTTAAGAACTCTGAGCTTCAAAACTACATTCAAAAGGATTTTATTCATTAAAACAATAAATCACAAAACTTTTTACAGATTGTAAGCCATTCAGAGATGAGTTTCACAGCATTTAAATTATTTGATATAAAAACTAAATAATAAAAACATTTATTTCTATTTTTTCGCTTATTTTTAGTTTCGCTGTAATTCTCATACAAATGAAATGATTTAAATAAATGACTAATTAATTGATTAACACTATAAACATATTTGAGACCAAACATCTGCTACTGTTAGCTCAATTGAGCTAGGTTATAACTAGATTCTAATTATTTAAATGTTATGCTTATTTTGTTTAAATGAAATTTCAATTAAAATAAAAAGCAAAAAATACTTAAAGATTTTGAAAATTGAAGTGAAATACGAATAAAATTATCGATATTAATAAGGTTTCGATATCTCGAGGAAAATATATTATTAATAAATGAATGAATACATGAATTGCTCCCAAAGAGTCATTTCCTTGAATTTGGTTATTATTAAAATTACTTCAAAATTAAGATAATTTGCAAATTAGTTGATATCGCACTCATCAGTCCAGTGAATGCCGATATTTTTGCACCTGATACATCTGGCCTCCGTTATTGAATGAGCAAAAGGACATAAATATTCTTTCTGAGCAAGGACATATTTGCATTTATCAGAATATTGACAAAGTTTATACTTGTAAAGGGTTCGGTTGATATTTGGATGCTCTTTGAAAAATTCCTTTTCAGTGTCGCGGTGTGAATACGAACAGTATTTACCTCTTTTACAGCCATAGTTGAACGAACATAACCCAGAATAACGTCGGGGACTGAAATGTCTTTTAGGAGTCAATGTAGTGAACTCTCCCTCAGCAACTGCTGCGTCGTAAAGGTCGACATCATCTTCAGGGCCGTCCACTTCTATTGTACTGACATCGAATTCAATGCCTTCTCTTTCCTGCCAGTAATCTATGTAGGTCATTATTTTCTTAACCCCGATCAACCTCTTCAGAGACTCGATTTGTGTCCAAATGAGCATGTTGAAGTCATAGTTTTTATGGAGTTCACCTGTTGCTGATTTATACTGTTCCTGAACGCATGGAACTAGTATAAGGTCTGTTGAGCCAAGAGGTTGTTCTGGGTACTTTGCCATAAATGGCAGTCTAAATAAATTGCAGGCATTCTTTACAGCGTCTCTTAAGACACGTTTGCGATCTCTTTCTTCTATTGTTTTTCCATAACTGGAATATTGAGAGATTTAAGGAATATAGGATCAAAAGAGCATGCTCATTTACCGTAAAACAAAACTTCGTTCAACTGGAATATCTCCGCCCCAAATGCATTCGGCGAAAGTCAATTGGTCAAAGTAGTCATCCAGGTAGATGATTGTCACTTTGGGACTTTTATTTGCCTCTTCCCTGAACTTGGAAGACATGGATGACTTGTAGGCCCACATCTCGACGTTCCACTTCCATCTGAGAGCCGTGTGAACCACTGGTATCATGTCTTTGTCACCGGTGAACAAAATTATTGTCCGGTTGTCATCGGTCTCCTTCTGAAGAACAATGAGGGCCTCAGTGGCCGCGGCCACAAAGTTGGTGTCAGTTTGCTTTTCTCGAGAGTTCCAAGTTGATCTCTCCGAGTGGTACACTTCGATCTTTTTCTCGCGGATAGCTTTCCAGACAGTGTCCAAAGCGGGTGGTTCTGAGCCATACAATTTTCCATGGATCAATATGCGCTTGTCACATGCTTGTTTCACGAGTTTGCCAATGTCAATTCTGCAAGTTGTATCTTTTACCCCTCGTGGAAATTTCTTCTTCCAGGCAGAAAACTCCTGAGTATTGATGAAAATATTGGAATTGTCGATATAGAGCACAACCTGTGCCTTATCTGCCATTAGAGCCCTTTCTCTGATGTTTTCCACTTATAATTACGATTACGTTATAAATAATAATTATTTAATTAATTAGCAAAATATGAGAACATATGATAGGGTGGGCCCCAAAAGGCAATCCATAACCACCACAACTCTTAATATCTTGGATTCACTTTCCGTATGAAAACAAACTGAATATTAGCTAAATAGTGGTTTTACAAGTTTATTCTTATCAATTGAAATATTATCTAAATTGTTCAAGGTTATACACTTATATACTAGTAATTTGAGGTGGAGTTAAAAATCTTCAAAACTTATCAAATGAATCCAATTGGAGAATAGAATAACAAATAATTGATTGGTGTCTGAGCGCTGATTCCGTGTTTATATTTGAGGGCAACCCATTGTTCCACTCTTGGGCTAAATATTGTCCCAAAGTTAGCGATCTCTGTTCTACACGTTTTTGTCACAACTTCTAAGAAATACAAAAACGATTCCACTCTTTCCAGTGAACCATGAATTAAGTTTTAGGTTGAGATGTGTTGAAGAATAAGTCTTCACCTCTACTCAAGTTTTTAGTTTAGTTTCAGTCATTGATTCGCGTAATTTAAACCAATGGTTATTCAGTACATAATTGTTGATAAGAGCAATCAAAGTGGAAAAAGGGAGGAAAGGGTTGTATTTAAGAGGAAATGATAACAACAATTGAATTAATTATGAGAATAATTATGTGCTTAACATCTGTTATGACACTTATATTCATTGCATTCAATAATCCGTAAAAATTATGATATAATGAAAGCATTTTATTTATGGATCGTATAAAATGTGATAAAACTATTTAATTCTTAGTCAGAATCGTCGGCATTGGCAGTAGATTCGAGGTCTTGAGTGGCGGCCACTAAATCGGTATTTGCCGCTCCCTTAAGACGTTCTCCTATTAAGTAAACAGAAAATTAATTCAAAATTGTTTTTAAAAATGTTTAACTGACGGATGAGTTCAGCGATTGCTCTCTGAGTTCTTTTTTCGAGTTTATCCAACTTTTTCTGGAGATTCCTCTTCAGATCCCAATCGACTTTACGCGGCGCTAAACTCATTAAATCCTTTCCACAAATTCACACAAAATTAGTTTTTAATCAAAGCAAAGGAGTGTTGTATTACTGACCACTTCATCAATGATTGGTTTCTCTTTGGCCTCAGATAAACGATCACTGATTTGTTGCTCGACTTTAAAATAATTTTAATGAAATTCGGAATCAATATTAAGATCGAGGAATAGTTACCGGACTCGGGTTTGGCTTTGGGTAGAGTTTGCTCTTTTAGTTTCTCATCGCTTGGATTATATGAACGAAAATGAGGCCTAAAATCAATTAAGAAATTTAATAAATGATAAAAAACTGAATAAAATGGGGAATACTTCGGCAAAACTAGTTTTTCATTTGTATTTGAATTTTCGTTATCTTTGTTATCATTATTCGACAAATTCTTCAAATGTTTGAGTCTTTCTTTTCTTTTCAGAGCTTCTTCTTCGAGATGTCCGATATTCTGTTCACCGGATGTCATCTTTGAGATAATATCAATGAAAACAAACGATTTGTGAAATAGTTTTGACAAAAATGTGGAGAAATGTAAACAAAAGCCAAAAGTAAACAACGAGTGAATGAGTGGTTCGTCACATGACTTACACATTGTTTTGACGCAAATCATAAGCTTTGGGTTAATGTCAAACACGGATCAGATCACGACTTATGTTGTAATTCCTGCCGCCGGAAGTGGTCACCGATTCGACAAAACAAATTCCCTTCCGAAACAATATACAAATATTTGTGGAAAACCATTGATTTCACACACAATCAGCTCTTTTCTCAGGTATTCTTCACTTTTTTCTTAATGAAGTGAAAGTTAGACAAAAATTAAATTAAAGCTTAATTCGTATAAACTTTGAAAGAATCAAATGGTTGGACAAAATAATCGTAGTCTCCGACGAAGACAATCAATATTTGATGCGACAAATAATCTCAAAACTAAACGATGACAACCGAATAGAATTAGTGATCGGAAGCACTTCCAGACACCGGTCTATCGCAAATGGAATCAAATCGATTGAAACAAATGATTGGCGGCCACCGGATATTGTAGTGGTTCACGACGGCGCCCGACCTTTCATAGAGGAACATCTTCTCAAACAATTGGTTTCTTCTGCCCTTAAATTTGGAGTAAAACACTTTAAAACCATTGAATTAATTAATTTTGTAAAACAACTAATATTTTGCTGTAATTTGAAATAATTAATCACTTGATAGGCGTCGGGTATTATCTGTAAACTGACGTCAACTGTTCTTCTGGTCACTGAAGACAAGTTTATGGACAAAGCATTGGACAGAAGTCACTATTATTCGAGTGAAACGCCTCAAGCATTCAAATACGGTTACATCAAAGAGGCCTACAATCAGGTATCAAATCAGTTATTTATGTCTTTTGTGGTCAATCTATTAACCGATTAATTGTTGATCCAGTGCTCACAATATGATTATGACTTCAATACAGAATGTCTTGATTTGGTTCAAAGATATACTCCATCTAAAGTCAAACTAATTGATGCCAACCCTTCCAAGTATTTCAAAGTCACTTTCAAAAAGGATGTATTCGCTGCCGAAGCACTTCTCGAAGGGGTGGCCACCGATTAAATCAGTTTTCAAGAGTCAATCATTTGATTGAAATCGACTGAAAAGTATTTCATCGATAAGTTTAGCCGAACTGAAGACGTTATTTATTTATTGCCCACATATATGGTGTCTTCAATATAAAGTTCAAACATTTTAAATGTTTTTATATTTTTGTTCACAGTTTTCACCATTTGTTTGGCTTAAGTCTTAATTGTTTAAAACTTTATTTATTTAAAAAGCATTTGAATTGCAAACAAATTTCACGTTTAATTTTATTTTCATCTTTTAATTGATCCAAAAGTGATGACAACTTTTGAGATCCATTTGTCTTATCTCTTATTGTCGGAACATTTCGGCAAAATTGTGGCCAATGTGGGCAAAGTGTTGATGGAAAACGGGTCCACTCCTTTGGGTCTAATTATAAAAGAGACCAAAGAAAAGGCCGAAAACGTGAAGAAATCTTTAGTGACATTAATTCAACACAATTTGGTTACTCACGAGACCACTGCCAGAGGTTTCGTTGAATATGAGATTCATATCCAAAGTGTTTTGATTTTATTACGGTATCCGAAGTATATCTATATCTCGAAAATACTTTTGGGCGATGAGGCCGAGTATATCACCGAAGAATTGGTCAAAAACGGTCTCATGACTATGAGTGCGGTTATACAGCAAGTGGTCAACCGATTGGCTCAGGCTTTGGATCAAAACACAGACAATTTGGTGCAAAGAGTTTACGAAGTGTTCACTAAATTGGTTTCAATGAATTTCATCCAAAGATCCCATACTTTGAATGACAAACAAAACGATTTCACTTCAATTAAATCTAAGGCTAAAGAGGAAGACATCGATCCATACCTATTGCCTGACATTAATTTGAGTCTAATTAAAGTCACCCAAAAAAGTATTGAAGTGAAAGAAGAGCCGAACGTTAGTCGAGTCAAAAAAGAGCCGAATATTAGTGGAATTGAAAAAGAAGTTGGAATTAGTGGCCAACCCTTGAAGAAGAAAAGGAAGACCAGTTGTGATACCGATAAACAAAAGGATCTTAATATTTATTGGAAAATCAATAGCAAGCGTTTCAACCAATATCTTCGCGACGAGACTATAGTGAATGCAATAAAAGGTCATTACGACGATCCCATCGCCGGAGAGTTGGCCCGAATTATTCTAAGACTCTCTGAAGTGAGGACACACACAATGGCGCCGCAAACTATTCCCCTCTTAAAACAGGATATTATTCGGGAAGCTCTCAAAGAAAGGATTTGTTCGGATGCCTTCCAAGTGGAACAGTATCTGATGTGCTTCCAGGAAGACATTAACTATAGGTTTATAGTGAAGTCTGACGACAGAAACGATGGCTTATATTCGGTTAACATTTTGCGAACTTTTGACAAATTAGTGGAAAGTTGTTTGTCGTCTTTAATACAAAACCGATTTTGTAGTAAAAGTGCGCGAATTTATCGGCTCTTAATCGATAAGAAATATTTACAACAAAAACAGATCGAAGACTTGGCAATGATTCCATCCAAAGAAGCAAAACAATTGACATACAATCTGTTTATGAATGGTTTGGTAAAAATGCTTCAGTGCCCCAAAACCACGGACTACGCCCCCTCCAGAACATACTTCTTGTTCAATGTGGACATAACTGAAGTGAGTCGTCTCACTCTCGAACGTTGCTATCAATCGGTGGCCAATGCTATCACTCGACGACTATTCGAAGTCCAACAAAACAAAGCACTTCTCGATAGGAAGACATTCATTTACGCCCTTATCTCGAGTTTAGAAGAGCAACAGTCGGTTCAAGACGTTGAACAACAGATACAAGATTTGAGGGACACTTTCAGTGCACACGACCGCCAAGTGCTGGAAAAGGTTAACGAAAACGTTAAAAAACTGGAGAAAAGTGAACTACAAATCGATGAAACGATATTTTTATTGCAAACTTGGATCCAATTGAGTCAAATCAATGGCAAAGATTCCGAACGAATCGATCCTCAAATTAAGGCTACATTTTGTTGAATTTTGAGTTTTGTTTGACTTCAAGTTTTCTTTTAAAGGCTTCCAATTCCTTAAATTATAAATTGATTTCTCATTTCGTTGAATATAAATAAAAGGTTTTAATATTTGAGGTTTACTTACGCTATCCTTTTGGGCTCTCATTAAGTCTATATCTCTTTCCTTAAAATTGATGTCTTTCGCGGGATCGTCAGGAATCACCATTTCTGTGACCAATTGAGGGAATATCGGGACATACATCCGTTTGATGGCATCCGTAGAATCGTAACCAATCTTTTGAAATGAATCGCTTCCGGAAGGGATGATAATAGGTTTGGTATAATCGAAATGAAATCCATTTGTTTCGAGTGTTGTTCCAAATGACAAATGATTTAAAGCATTTTGACATCTGTTCATTAGAGCCTCAGATTTGGTCGAAACAAAGACCAACTGAGAACCGAACGAATGCGACAAAACCCGTAAATATCTTACAATCAATTTCTTCTTTTCCGGATCCAAATCCTAATTATAAGACAATTAATTTAATCGGAATAAAGTTGACGCAAATACTTGAAAGATATCGTATTTCGTTCCGATTATCAATAATGGTATCGGAAATGGATTTATTCTTTGTATGTCTTCGTGTTGATTACCGACCCTTTGGACGGCCCTCTCTTTTAATCTGTTTTTCAGTGTTTTGTCGTTTTTGTTATTCAATACATTTGTAATCAATTCGTTTATGGCGTTCAAAAGAGTTTCTGCTGTTATTATGATCTCTTCGGGAGCCGACAGATCCAAAACTAAGACCACTGAAGTGGCTCTTCATTTATATAAATAAAAATAATAATAATTTCTTCTGATATTAAAGATTGAAATATAAGTAAAGAACTGACTCTATATTAGTCTCAGTGATTGCAAACTCAATCAGATTAGTGAAGAGCACTCCTCCACCCAATTCCCAGATATTAGAAACTTCTTGTTTCTAAGAAGAATATTTTATTTTAAACAATCTTGGCTAAAAGCTGGTATTTATGGGCCCAACCGATTCGTTATTCTTTTGCTTTCTGGCGTATAAATACTCCAAAGCCAGAGTCGGTTTCGGGACATCGTTTTTATCGGTGAATCGGTAGATAACACTAGTCTTGCCCTAAATTGGTTTTATTTTGAAATATTTGCAAATATTTAGTAATCTCACCCCTTGTCTGCTCCCAACGAAGACTAGAGTTGAACTACCGTTTGGTCTATCGTTTTGTGAATGAGATTCTGAGAGTTGTGTCGCTATTTCCCAAACATTTTTCCTGTAATTTTCAAAATCAGTTCAATTATAGAACAAATTTGGGAATAATTACTTCATTTCACTCATTGTGAAGAATAATAGAGAATAGCAAGGTGGTTTATTTTGGTCTCTAATTCTTGTTAGCAACGGAATGGTTGACTACTCATCAAAACCACAACAAAACTGAAAATTGAAAACAAAAATATCCTCGGATTTAATCGAAATGTCTTATCGCGAACTAAGAAGTAATTGAGAGTAATATTGAAATTATTGACCGAATTATTATTATTTCCTAATATTTTAGACTTCACTGAAATGCTGAGAGCGTTGGGTTATCCCCGACTCGTATCGATGGAGAACTTCCGAAATCCGAATTTCCCGTTAGTGGCAGAAATTCTTCAGTGGCTTATCAATAGATTTGATCCATCCATCGAAATACCGGGTGATATCGACACAGAACAGGACAGAGTCATATTTGTTAGAAGTTGTGCTCAGATTATGGTTTAATTCTTAAGTTAAATGAAATGCAAAATAAATGAATATGAATTTGTCCTAGGCAAACAAAGCTCAAATCAATCTGAACACCAAAAAGGTGTATATGTCTGACGGACACGCAGTACAGGAAATGATTAAAATCGCAAAACTCTTATACGAGGCTTCAAAAGAGTCGGATCCAAATAATGTGGAGGACAACGATATCGCGGAGGCACTCCTTTCCGACAATTCCATTATAACAAAGGTTTGCAATAACTTTAATGAGAAAACAAATAATCAAATATTGAATCAAATATTAATATCAAAAGTTGAATGAATTGAAAGTTTCGCGTCAATTGGCGTCAGAAATAACCCAAAGAGGGGCCAATCTCTATGATTTACTCGCCCAGGAGATTGAGATCAGAGTAGGTTAAGGACTCTTGATTATGAAATTGAATAAACTTGGTTGTTTTTTGCAAATCAGGAACAAAGAGCAGCAGTAATGGCCCGACAGCTCGAGATTCCAGAAATCGAAAGAAGTATTAAAGACTCGATAAGAGAACTACAAAATGAAATCGAAAATATCAACTATAAGATCGATAACGTGGCCGCAGATGAGGCCAATCTGGACGCCAAGATCGAAAAGAAGAAAGCAGAATTGGATAGAAATCAAAAGAGACTCCAAACTCTTCGTTCTGTTCGGTAATACCAATAAGTAATTGAAATCATTTTAATATCTGATCTATAAGTCCGGCGTTTATGGATGAATACGAGAAGTTGGAGGAAGAGTTGGCAGACATTTACGAACTCTATATAACTAAGTTTCGGTGCCTTATATTTCTTGAACAACAGTTGGAGGAAATCGAGGAAACAGAGCTCCAGAAGATTCAGGTATCCATGGATTCAATTTTCTCGATTACTATTATAGGTTGGAACCAATACCTCATAAATATTGTTTTTTAGGAAAGGGAGGAACAGATCAAACAAATGGTAGAGCAGATGAAACAGGAAGAGATGCTCAGAACTGAAACCGAGACCGGAGGGGCCATCGATGACATCATAGATGATGACGAGACAAACGATGAATTGGCCGACAATTTAAGCGAAGGAATAGGAAAACCTCGAAGACCACCACAAACTGTAACCATCGGTAATAAAAGAAGTGCTGCTACGGGAAGGGTACGAATGTTTGGCTCAATTCTAGATGCAGACAAAGACGACAGCCTTGACTCTGACCTGGACTTAGATCAGGACGAAGACGACGACGCATCAGATTTGGATAGTATGGACGAAATGGAAATCTTGAATCTGACGAATACCAGAAAAGATAAAAACAAGACCAACGAAGAGGTGGAAAAGAATAAGAAAAAAGCCGAAGAGAATGACAGTGACAACGATTTTTGAATAACTCATTTATTTATTTATTTTTCACAAAAAAATCTGAAAATTATTTGGCATTTATTTAGTTTTGCGATAACTCTAACATTATTCAGATCTTAAATATAGGGATCTATTGATATAAGTGTTGAAAAACTAGTTATTCTCGAATAAAATATTCTATAAAATTAGGAAAAATATATTTCTCTATCAAAATAGTGAACTTAAGACTCAAATTGATTATAGAAATCAGGAAAATATATGTATATTTGGATTAAAATAAATGCATTGTTTTGTGTGTAAAATGTCATTAAAAATAATAGTCATTTGAATTATTATCAAATATGGGCTCAAAATTAAAACGATTGATAACATTATTGAGAAATTCAACGAATATTCATAACTATTATTCAGTTTTATAAAAGACTAGACTTTGAAAAACTTAATCTTTCCTCAAATGACGAGTGAATAGTGAATAGAAGTGCGAATGAGATAATACTTTGGCATAGATTCAGATTATGTCATAAATATATTCAATTGTTTAGTAAAATATTTTTGGTTTGTTTTCGATCAGAGATCAGATTATAGTGAACTCAGAGGAATGTCCTGCAATTCAAAGGAAAAATAAGATTAGAAAAACAATTTTGTGAGAAATCAAAAGATATGTGAATTACCCGATCATTGATATTAAACTCGACTTTTCTGATGCGTTCGATATCGGGCTCATCGTTGAGTTGATGTGCGGCTGAACTCGAGTCTAGGCTTCGATTCGGAGAGGGTTTGGTTTTGGACTCATTTGGTTTCGAATTATTTATCTTATCGGAGATGAGGTAAAGGCCTGAATAGATGTCTGAATCGTTAAAAATTGATGGCTTTATGACTGAATTATTGATGAATTTGTTATATGAGTGACGAGAAGATGACGGACTGTTTCGCAGTTTATTGCTATGGGTTTGCATTCCGTTTAGTTTTGGGGTCAGAGACGACGATTCCGACAAACAATCATCAAATGTATTGACTGAATGGCAATTATTTTTGTCGATAACGGCATTCATAACATCAATAGTAATACTTTTGGCCAAATTCTTGGCGAAATCGTCCAAATCAATGACATTATCACTGATTTCATTGATATCGGTCTCTGAGACCACTGATTGAGTTTCAATATCAACAAAAGTGGAATTGATTTGAGCGCAACTCTTCTCGCGAATGATAGTAGACTCGATTTGTGGCGAACCTATCATTTTGAAGCTGTCTTTACGACAGGGACAGTACGACTGAGACGATTGAGTTCGCTTAGCGTTCGACTTCTTAGTCCTGCCCTCAAGAAGCTGCTGGACATACGCGGAGTTATCTTTTTCTGTCTTCTTCAGCTTTTCTTTGAGATACGCCACTTCATGCTCGAGGTCTTCCACTTTGAGAATCAAAATATCAATTTTGTGTTCGCAGTGGTTCTTCTCTTTTTCGCAAACATTTAATGTCTGTAAAATTCTTTGTTGTGATTCTTCTATTAGAGAACCGATTATTTTGAAGACTCGCCACAAACGCAACACAATTAAAAGAAGAGCTGACTTTTTGCCACCACTTTTGGTCTCATTAGAGGTATGAAAATAGAATACAAGGCTTAAAATAAATACTATATTAACGAGAAGTCCGTCCAATAAGTCGAACGGCTGTACAAATAATTTGGATTTTCCGCTATATATTCGCAATAATACCTTTTGAAGGAAAAAAAAATACAAAATAACAAATTATTATAGATTTTCACTCATTTTTATAGATAATAGAATTCCTGTGCACTCAACCCTCAGTGGTGGGAACCGACAGATGTACTCAACATTTTTCTAACACTAGTATCTTATTTAATAGGGAAGACATAACTCGAATCGATTTTGTGGGCTCTACTCAGTATCTCAGCTTTTGTTTGGAGTCGAAAAGGTATTCATTAGTTAATTATAAGCTTTGAGGCATTCCCTCAAAGTATGAGTAAATTTGTGATTTGACACCACTCAGGATTGCACTCAAATCAATGCTCACTTCAATGAAGAAAATCGAGATAATTGTCAAAGAAATATAACACAAAATATGTTGAATTCTGAGCAAAGTTGGACTCAACTGATCCCTGGAATCAGATTCATGTGTCGTATTCGACATTTCTGTGCAGTTAGTCATTGGTCTCCATTTTGGGTCTGAAAAAGAGATAACAGAAATTCAGAAATTTATTGAAAATCAATATAACTTTGAAAATCTATTAAATAACAGGAGTTTTGACACAAATATATTGTAATTGATATGAATTGTAAAACATTTTCATTTGAATATCGATTTCTGTTTCTATGATTTCATCAGTTCATGAATTGAATAAATGTATTAATATTTTTCAATAACTATATATCTATTTCTCTCTAACATTAAAACTAATCGATTATATCAAATCAAATTGAGCGTTATCTAGGTGATCATTATCAGGGGCACTCATCTTATAGTTTCATCGTTTAAATTGAAATATAAGATAATCGGGGATATAATTACCTGTAATCCACTCGGAATCGATGACAATGAGTGAAATGATTGAAAAGGCGTCGATTAATACCAAGAAAACAATTAAAACATTGAATAACTTTGAATTCAATGCATTCCATAAACGGTTTGAAAAACTATTAAATGATTATCAATAAAAAGATTAACCATTGGATCAAAATTTGCGATACGTTTCAAAAGAGATAATCAAATGATTGATTACTTGTGATTGTGATCGTCATCGTTGAGGTCGAGTCCAGCAAAACCCCAAAGCGATGGGTCAGAAGATCGGATCAAATGCTCTTTACTTTGAAACATAGTATCAATCAATCGATTGATTTATTTGTCATTAGATTTGTCCGATTTTCCAATAGGATAAGCATGCTCATTCTTTGCTCATTCTATGCTCACTCTTTCTTTATTAATAATAACATTGAGTTTGAAAAATCAATTTAATAAAATAGAGATAAAAATGAGAAAATAAAATAATAATTTAAATCAACGTTTAAATGAAGTTTTCTCGTAAACAAAATCTATTGATTGAAATGAAATTCATTCATAAAAACAAAACTCTATTCACTACTACTGACAGTTCATACAAAGCCATAAACGGCGCCATCTATTGCTTGTAACTCGAATTAGGTCTCAAGATTTTAAGAATATTTGATCAATGATCATGCTAGTCTACCTAAATTAAACAAGATTACCCAGATAGTATTAATATAAATTCTTTTGGAATTTCAATAATGGGACTCAATAATTTGATCAAGTTAATTTATTGGCAGTGATTTGTTTATATTTAGATAATTAGATCAATGTATTATTTGAATAAATTGATCTCGCTTGTTATTGGAATAATTATGAAAATCAATTAATTTGAAGATATATTACACAGAAATTGATGGAAATGTTATCACATTTAGTGAACACTTAAATATTTGTGACATTTATTGAAATGATTTTTAGAGAATTAATTCAATTATTTAATCCTAAGACTAATATCACAATAATTGGAAACACTATTAAGACGTTCTCTATTTTCAGACGAGTGCTTGAACTCAAAGCACAGGTTATTAATTGGGCCACTTTTGCACCGGCATCAGAGGTCATGTCTTTGACATGATCCCAGGTGCCGTTATTAGGTTTGGCCTCAATGCCCAGAATATAGCACAATAAGTTATAGTGATCGGTCATCATTAGGGGTCCTGACGTGTAGTTCCTTCGGAATCCTTTCAAAATTGATGATTTGTGTTAGATCATTTGGTAGTTTAGCTAGTTGAGGCAATTAAGAGATAAAGATTTCCTACCAGGTCCTCGCGCGTACATAATTGTGCGCATCTGTTCCACATCATAGGGATCGTAGCCGTGATGACCACTGAATAAATTGGTGGAAAATTAGTTTATTTTAATGAAAACCTGTTTCCTATATCTTTAAATGACTAATGACTTGCCCGTAGAGCACATCCCAAACTGGTTTTGTTTTGGATTCCTGAGGAAACTAATTTCAGACGAAATTAAACCAAATGTTTAATAACTTTCATTCAATACCCACTCCTCTAACAAAATATCCCTTCTCTGCGACCAAAAGAATTGGAGAAACTCTTCGGTTATTTTTAATGTGATATCGAATAGGGATGTCTTCCTTCTTATAAAATTTTAATCCCTTTGTCTTTGAGTTCTTCAATGCCTCCAAAACCTTAGACAAAACAGAAATTAGATAACTGAACATGATCAATTTTGATTGATTGGAAAAGTGGAGCTCCAAAACGGAAGAGAATACAAACTTTGTTCTCTTTATTAGGTTTGGGAATTAGGAAGGAAGTGGTCCCTCTGTCGAGCATTACATCAATGTCATCAGGGTCAATTATGGTCTCGATATCGATGAGTTTTGTGTTCTTGTTTTCATCGATTTCAACCATTCCGTGATCGCTAACGACCACAACGTTTACCTTCAATTCAAAACACAAATTATTGAACGGAAGAAAACTTTTGGTTCAAAAGTTCAAACAAATAAGAAAATAAATTTCTCTGTTTTTACAGACTTTTCAATTAATAAAACTTAATTTGAACCTCATTTTGCATATCTCTTAATTCGATTTCATCTTGCAAATTACTCAACAATTTGTCCAATTCCCGAACAGCCTCCACCCGATCGGTGGACTCCGGACCGAATGCATGACCCAAAGCATCGATGGCTTCGTAATAAACGAGCCCTAAATGCCATTCGTCTTCTTGGAAATGATCAAGAATTTCATTGAAAGCATTGGATGTGTCTTCATTCACATTTGACCATGTCCAAAAGCTCTGGTATTGAAGACAAAAAGTTGGAACTTTGCCTCTGATTTTGACCTGACACCCGTCCCACCAATAGACTGCTGTCTTCAGATCGTGTTTCTCAGCATTTATCCAAATAGGTTCGGCGCCGTTCCACCAGTGAGGGTGGGAAGCATTCTTGTCGGGTGCCATCATGAAGTACTCTTTCTCTTTTGGGTCATACATGAAATTCTGAACCATTCCATGACTCTCACCGTAAAGACCTTTCAAAGAAAAGCTAACATTTAATGATTTATATTTCTTTTGTTTGGTCTAAAAAAGGAAACCCTAATGAAAGTATGGTTGAGGTAATTGAGGCAACTCTTGCTTTCATTCTTCTCTTCTTTGGAATTAACTGACATTTCAATCGGAACACAACTTTTGTCAATATTTTATCATTAAATACAAATTTAAGTTTAAAATAAGACAAAAGCTTTTTCTAAACTTTGTTTCCGCAGCTAATCATAGAATAAATAAATCGTTAACTTATGTCATAATAAGGTTTATCACCAGATGAACAATAAATCACCTGATCATATACCTGGTCATATATGATTCCACACTCTCTCAAGTGATTTCTTGCAAATAATGAAAAATCAGAGGAAAGTTAATACAATTTGAATTGAGTTGATTTGCTTATTGCATTATTGTCAATTACCTAGCCTAATTTTAAAATGATTGAACAATTGTTTTATCGGAGCACTAATTGATTGAATGTTTTTTGGCCTCAAATAAAAGCTAATTAAATAGGATTTGATTATAGCTATTAATTAGTGCTTCGAATGTATGTCTCAATTGATTTGAAAGTCAATCAAAGCTTAATAAACAATGAATTCTAAAAGCATTCAATTATTTCAAAACATTTGCATTGATTTTGAAAAATAAATGGAAATTATTTACGAATTTGCGATAAAAATGAACTTTTAATTGGAAACCAATTCTGGATTTGAAATGCGAAATACAAAAATAGTGTTCTAGCAATGATTAGTTGACTTGTTTATTTATTTATTTTAAAAATCGTTTAGGCCTGGAGTAAGACTCCTCATGAGTTGCTGGTCATCAGTAGCTAAGAATACAGACCATTAAAAAGGCATTAAAATTGAATGACTAATAAGTTTGGTCTTAAACCTGAGCCAAAACAGAACAAAAGTCAAATTAAATTTCACTAATTATTGGCTGCATTTGACCTCTTTTTGAGATTTGATGAAAGTTTTCTCCAAATACTTAGAAGTACTTCAAATCTTTCATCAAAAG
This sequence comes from Punctoribates punctum, assembly GCA_034698165.1. NCBI lineage: Eukaryota > Metazoa > Arthropoda > Arachnida > Sarcoptiformes > Punctoribatidae > Punctoribates > Punctoribates punctum. The sequence goes on along the minus strand of JAQGBD010000310.1, from coordinate 19,618 downwards.
AGGTCACAAATCATCAAAACATTAGTGAAAATTCATAGCCATCGGTGAACTAATCGGACCTCTTAAGGGAGTTCTTCGCTTTGCAATTAGTGACTAAAATATATGACAAGAATCGCATCAATTTTGGAAAAGATGTCAAACTATACATAAGAAGAATAGAAATGCATTTCATTGAATAGAAAGCGACCGAAAGTGTTGACATTGAGCGCAAACAAGTGAAAAGTGACCACAATTTCGGTATTGTTCTGATTAGGGATCAGAATAGCGCTGAAAACTGGAAGCACTTAAAAGTAAACTCAAGTGTCACTTATAGAAAGGTTAGTGGGTTTTGAGGCCACTCTTACTGCAAGCTTTCAGGAAGTTTTATTCAACACAAGTGGAAGAGTTGAACACAAGTGTGGATCACTTACCGGTCACTATGGTATACCAGTTCGGGTAGGAATTGGCCGGAAATATCGGCTGAACATATTGGGCTCGTACTCCGTTGCGTGCGATCCTTTGAAAGCCGGTCAGAGCCGAGTCATTCAAGTAGTCATATCTGATACCGTCCGCTAAGATTAGGATAGTTTTGGGTCGCTTTCTATGCACTTGAGATGTGGTGAATACAACTCCACAACAACTGAGAACCAAAACCATAGAAAAGAGTTTGAGTGAAACCATTGTATAGTTCGCGAAAACGGACTAATATTTCGCGAACCTATGGACTCATGAAATAAATTAATACCAAAAAAGTTTTAAATCGAAAGATATTTGACTTCGAATATAACGACGATATGTGTCAGACACGCCTCGGGGAAGGACTCAAACGCTTTACGTTAATAAACGCCACACTTTTGGGATATACCTATCGCTCAGGTAATGCTATTATTATAATAAGCTTTACTCGAGTTTCCGAAACCTTAATCCCGTTGAGAAAAACAGTTTGAAATCAGAACTTTTAAGTCGAAAACACAATAATAGTCTGAATATTAAAATCAGAGTTACTTTTGTTCTCAAAAACTTTCAGAAATCCTGTTATCAGTCAAAATGATATGCCTTTTGGGCTCAACTCAGCCGTCAAGTTATGTAAGTCTTGTCTAATAATTTCATTCATTTATTACTGGTTTATAATAAACATTAAAAACATTAATTAATTAATTGACAATAATTTTGAAAATAAATGTTATTTTTTGTAAAAATTTTGTTTAAAACACTATTAATTCAATTACAGGTCTTTCCATCTGTTTATTGGATCAATTTTTTCCGGTCCCCTCTTTTAGTGAAACTGTTCGGTTAAAGACAAGTCGTCCTAATTTGGAGTCGGGGTCGACACTGAAAAAGCCGACTCTTTCGAATTGAAACTTATCGTAGGGTTTGGCGTATTTGACGGATGCGTCGACGAACGCCTCTTTGATTACAGTAAGAGAATCGCGATTACAGTCAGATATGAAACCTTTGGGCACTTCATTGGGATCCTCCGGATTCTTGTGATTAAACAGAGGCTCATAGAGACGAACTTCGGCTATGATTGGAGTCGACACCCAATGAATAAATGATTTCGGTTTCTCGACGTCCGTTACTTTATAACAGACGGCTTCAAGACTCTCCACTTCATTGTTTGCGGATCTAATAATTTTGGTCACTTCCAGAGCATAACCGACGTGTTTGAGACCAACTCTTTGCTTAGGAGTCAATCTTCGATAGTTTTTATCTTCCGTTTGCTCTCTGAAGTCATCCCTTTCGATGAAGATTTCGCGTTCGAAAGGAATCAAATGCGTTGACCTATTATTCGGATCCGACGGGAAGTCCGGGACCTCAACATATATGGGCACTAATGGAGTATTCGATGGAAAGTTTGTAATTCGAATTTTGAGTGGATTGAGGACAGCCATCGCACGGGGAGCCGACGAATTGAGTAAATCCCTAACAATTGCGTCTAACATTACCGGTTCAACAGAAGCCAAGGCACCCGTCAGACCCGTTTTGGCAGCAAATGAATTGATAGCTTCGGCGGGAAATCCACGTCTTTTGAGAGCAGTCAACGTATAAAGTCTGGGGTCGTCCCAATCGGAGACTATCTTTTCGTCAATCAATTTCGCGATTTTCCGCTTCGAGACGACCGTATAATTCATGTTAAGTCTGGCGTATTCCCACTGCACCGGACAGTAGATGTCCAGAGCGTTGCACAACCAGTAATACGAAGAACGACGCGATTGAAACTCTTTGGTACACAAGGAATGGGTTATGTTTTCGATTGAATCACACAAACAATGAGTGAAATCATAAGTGGGATAAATACACCACTTGTTGCCCGTCCGGTGGTGTTCCATGTATTTGATCCTATAGGCCACCGGATCCTGTTTGCCCTCTTCCAGTGTGACTTTCATGCGTAGAGTGGCCTCTCCCTCATTGAGTTTACCCCTTCGCATGTCTTCGAATAACTTCAAACTCTCGGTAAGTGGTCGTGTCCTCCACGGAGAAGGCGGGGGATTAAAACCTTTGATATCTTCCTGCTTCTGATGGCAGACATACGCCAAGTCTTTCTCAATGAGTCGAACGGCATATCCATAGAGTATATCGAAATAGTCGGAAGAATAAGTGATTTTATAGGGTTTATATCCCAACCATTCGATTACTTCTTTGATTTCGCGGACAAACCTTTCCTCTTCTTTCTCAGGGTTAGTGTCGTCATAACGCAAATAACAACAGCCATTGTGGGCCTCCGCGTACCCGAAGTTAACATTAACTGCCTTCGCGTGACCGATATGTAGGATTCCATTGGGTTCGGGTGGAAATCTAGTCATTACTTTACCGCCGGTGGTCTTCAAGTGTTGTTTTATTAAATCTTTAGTCTTATCGGTCAGAACATAGCCATCGGTTTTGAAGTTTTCTCCCGGTTTATGAAAGTGAGCCTTATTTCGGAGCAGTTCTATGAAATTCATGTAATTTTCTGTACTTTCGGTCATTTCATTAACTGATTTCTTTGACTCATTGACCACTTTATTGGATTTGTCTTTTGCCGGTTTTGCCAAATCCTGTTCCGTTTTGGGTCCCAATAGTTCCAAAACTTGACGGTCGAGCTCTGCCTTAACAGCCTTTCCGTCGGCAAATTTCAGCGATTCCTTAATTTCGGACATAATTATACCCCAATTAAAGCGATACCTCTTCTCTATTAAGTCATTCTTATGTTTCTCGACAACAGATTTGACACCACTTTTGATCTGTTGGTCACTCACTGTAACCCCTACTCCAGAATTGACTTCAAAAGCTTTGATATCGATATCATTGGATGGATTGGCGAGAAGATAATCGATGGCAGCGCTCAGTTTGATTTCGGAATCAATCTTTTCTTTGGCGATATATTCAATAAGAAGCGGTAAATGGCATCTGATCTGAGACTTGATGGTAGTGGCCGTTTGATACACCAATTTTCCCATCGATTTCTTGAAACCATTGTTGACATTCAGATATTTATTGGTTTCCAAAATCAGATCACTCAAAGTCTTAGTCAAAGACTCGTTTTTCAGCGTTTCTTTGGCTTTATCTTCACTCAAACCAATTGAGACAAACTTTTTAATCAATTCTTCACTCATTTTGATTAAATTAATGCTAAATATTGATGAGAATGAGTTAATTAGTTCATAAAAATTAGTTAATTGGCGTATAATTGAATGACAATCAGTATAGTGTCAAACATGTGGTACAGAATCTACAGACGGAACAACTGATGAGTCGATTACCACAAGTATTACAGAAAACCTCACTTTTGTTTCACTGATAAGCAATCAATTGGTTTACTATTACTTCATTCATAAGCACTGTTTTCCAACGATAAACATTTTTTATACTTTTTAATACACAGATTACACGCTTTTACACGAATTTGTTTCATAAAAAAGTACTAAAATATGATTTAAAGCATTTGGTTTTGTTTTCATAGTTTGTTTTGAATTTGATTTTACGGAAATTGACTCAAATTATGTCTAATTTAAGGCATTTAAATATTTTCATCAAAAGATATGTCAATCAAATCAGAGTCAGTGATAATGTCACACATTTATCAAAATTCTGTCGTCACTATTCAGTGGCCATTCCTCCGGAGCCGCCACTGGAAAGACCGGAACCGATTGAATCAAGTTATGAATCGCTTCCAATTATAATAAATCGCGAACTAAAAGACATGGAAAAAGTTAATCCAAAAGTGACGCCCATTCGTGAAGTATGGGTCGAAAACATGACAAGCATTGAGTCAACGAAACTGTCGATCACATCATTACATCCATCGGTTTGGGGAGAGTTTCCCCGAACGGACATCATTCAGGAGAACCATAAGTGGCAGACACTCTACAAACACATCGATTGGCTTTGGATGCCCACCAGGAAGGAACTGCCCGGCAGTAACCGCAAGCCGTGGCCACAAAAGGGCACCGGAAGAGCCAGAGCTAAGGGAATAAGAGCCCCTCAATGGATAGGTGGCGGTTGGGTTAATGGTCCCCGAGGACCAAAAACACACTTTTATATGCTGTCGTTCTCGAAGAGAGTCAAAGGACTGATATCAATGCTGTCGGCAAAACAGGCTCAGGACGACCTCAAAGTTGTCGACTCCTTTGATGGCCTTCCCTCAGATAAACCCGAATTTATCGAAAAATTATGCGAAGAGAGGGGTTGGGGTCCGAGTGTTCTGTTTGTGGACACGACAGACATATTTGCGCGGAATATATCGATTGCAACCAATTCTATAAATCACATGAATCTTATGCCAGTCTATGGTCTGAATGTGTTTTCAATGTTAAAACACGAGACACTTGTCCTCACTTTAGCCGCTGTCGAAGATATAGAAAATAAGCTTTTATTCAATTTGAAGAGAACTGATTTGGTTAAAGTCCAGTCCAGAGTCCAGTCCTCTAAAATCATTAGAGGATAGCCTCAACTCAATTGTAATTAAATTTAATGATTTTGAATAAATAGTTTGTCATTAAATTACTCTTTTCTCGATTATCTCTGAACGGATCCAATTGTCCGCAAAATTTAAAGTTTGAGTAAAATCTGTCCATAAATTACGTCATTTTGTTTTGTTTTGTCACTCAATTTGTTGAACAGATGAACAGTTGAAGAGTCAGAAGACCAACAGATGATTAATCTCAGGTGAAAGACAATGACTGCTAATAAAGTGAAGAATACCAAAGAATCCATGGAATCCCTTACAGAGAAGAAACGGATGTCTTTCAGCTCAAACACTGACAGCAGTTTGTTCTCATCGAAGGCCATCCGATGTGTGGTTTTGTGGTATTTCTTCAGTTTTACGACACTTTTTCTTAACAAATACATCGTTTCGTATGAAAGCGGAGACACAACTATTTTGGCGGTCTTTCAGCTCATGTCTTGTGCCGTCTGTAGTGGTATTCAACTGAGATATTGGCCGCCAATCAAGAGATTCATAACGAGTCCGTCCGAACGCAATGATAAGAAACCTGTGATAAAGCGCTCGAATTTCAGCCGAAACCTGTTAGCCGTCGGAACTCTTCGGTATTCGACAATACTTTTAGGACTCATAGCCTTGTGGTTCGTTGAGGTCTCGTTCGCCGAAACTGTGAAGAGTTCGGCGCCGGTGTTCACAGTATTAATAACCCGATTCGTTTTGGGCGAAAAGACTTCACTTTTGGTCAATTTATCTTTGATTCCAGTGATGGCCGGACTCGCGCTCTGTTCAGCTTTTGAGCTGAGTTTCACATTAATTGGTTTTATCACAACTTTGGCCACAAATTTGTCCGAATGTTTTCAAAATGTATTCTCGAAGAAGTTGTTGACTATTGAGAACTACTCCGCGGCTGAGCTTCAGTTCTATACAAGTGTTTCCTCTTTTTTAGTCCAAATCCCTTGTGTTTTAATTCTCGTCGATTTGAGTCATGTCTGGCACTCGATTCAAACGGAGAAGAATTTACTCTTGACTTACATTTTAGGCGGACTTTCATTCCATTGTCAGAGTTATACCGAATATATTCTTCTGAGTCTTATATCTCCGGTAACCCATAGCGTCGCCAATACCGCCAAACGAGCCTTTCTTATATGGCTTTCCGTCATAATCATCGGTAATTCGGTGACAGCTCTCAGTTGGATCGGAACTGCTTTCGTTATAAGCGGTGTTCTTCTCTACAACAGAGCCCGAGAACTAACGAAAGCCAATAAAAACAATTCTGGTCTCAGTTATGATGTTTTGGCCTCTGATGAGACTCACGACGTCTAAACCCTTTTGATTCCACTAATTATTCAGTCATTTATTTATTAATTTATTTAATTTCAAGAAAAGTCATAATTAAAACATTTTTTCGATTAAATTATTTGAAACTATTTTTTAAATATTTTTGTTATTTATTCAGAAATTGTTTAAATTATTTTTGAATTCTATTGCAATAAAAATCTATACAAAATTGAATCCAAACTCTTCTGAATTAGTGACCCGAGTGCTCGTCGGGCAGTGTTTGTGGACATTAACTCTTCATTAATCGTCGATAAAATGGTTTTGAATTAAGAATTTTATTTGAAACAGAATTAAGAGATCAATAAAATTGTTTAACATTTAAAATATGGCAAAAAATGATTAATAAATTCGAAGCCATTGACTGACTAGTCGTCGATCAAAAGTTATGATATAATATATTAATTATATATTTAATAATTATATATAATATAAATAATGTGATTCTCTTTCTTATAGTTTTATAACTCATTTGAATCAATGATTAAAACAAATAAAATTCAATTCAGAGTTTGTGTCCGAAAAACGGGTCAAAAAAGGGACAAATAATGCACTAAATTGTTTGTTAATCAAATACAACAACAGTTATGTAATTATATATTAATAATTAGATTAAAACATAATTAATCGGTTAATACATAGAAAACAAACAAATCTATGGAACAAATAATAACAACGATTAGAATAAAAAACATCTAAAATAGTAGTGAAGGTAATAAACATTTGAATATCGAATAAACATTATATGTATTTAAATGAAATAATATTAATATTAATAATAATGCACTTAATCTCCGAATAAGCGAAACAATTAAAGCAATTCAATCAAATCAACGGATGTATTGACAGCTGATAGGAATCAATAGGTTTGCGGCAACTGATGGCACGACTGATGGTATTTATTGCATATGTGTGGCCTCACATCGCCCTTCTATTCATAATTATAACCAAAAATATATTAATTTTAATCGATTTATGAAACAAAACATTAGACTCACATTTGAGACCAGATTTTCTAAGAACGGAATTAATTTAAGTAATTCCGAATCAGATTTGTCGACAAACCAGCTCTCGATTGGAATACCATTTTCCAACTGAAACATAAGATAATCAAAGATTAGATCCGATAAAAGCTATTCTTATACTAAGAATCATATTATTTGAATAACAGATAGAAATGAATAATTCATTACTTGATATCCAAAAGCCTGCGGAGAGTTATCGATGATTATTGTTTTGGACAAATCTCTGCCCAAAATATTCAGATCTTTGATGTAATTACCGCTCACACAAACGCAATGCTCCCGAAACAGTCGGAACCTATTTAGACAAAAATTAATCAAAATATAGCTCCGAATATATAACAAATACTAATAGAAATATAAAACGAATAAATTGGATCCGAATAAACCCAGAATTATATAAACTTTGAAAAGAAAGCTAAGATTGTCGACAATAGACATGACTTACTTCACAAGCTTTCGGTCGGGATCTAAAAGGTTGAGCAGTTTGTCGGCGTATACTTTCTTAGAGGCCGTAAATAAAATTACTTCGAAAAGTTGCGAAACTCTTTCGAGGAATTCCCGAAAGTAAGGTCGGGTTCGGACATAAATCTTGTACTCGTTATCCTGGAAATTGACCGGAAAAGTAAAGGTGGCGTCAGATAACTCTGTTAGCGAGCAGTGGACCAAAGTCTCGTCCAAATCCAATACGAGTGTGAAATCGGGCGAACTCCGGGTTTTTAGTGGAAGTGCCGGACAACGGGACCTCTGTTCGGGTGTCAGTGGGGGTAGACTACGGATGAAGTAATACGGATCCAATTGTTCCCAATCAGTGGTTTCTTCATTGGAATCTCTGCTGTCAGTGGGGGTCGAAAGCGATGAATCATAGGATGAATTGTAATGAATTTGTAGACTCTTTTGGTTATCAGTGATATTATTATTATTATTGTCATTCAAATTATGAATCAAATGATTATCAAAATTATCTGTGCTTTGAATATAACGATTGGTTTGTGTCAGACATTGAGAATCAATGGCTTCTTCGCAATAGAAGGCAATCGATTCGTTCCAAACCTCTTTAGTCTCGTAATTCGGGTTTTGTTCACAACTTTTCAATTTGTTATTCAAATTGAGTTTCCGTGGATTAGACAACAAATCGATGGACACTTCACTTCTGTTCTCATTTTGATTAATCTCATGATTAAGACCAAAGACTGGCATCAATTCAAACGATGAACTCTTATGGCGTTTAAACATTTTTGGTGACCTCTTCTTCTGATCCAAGTGTTTGATTTGTGGCAAAACATCGCGAGATTCCAAAAGTTTGTTGAAATTGCTCTTAATTTTAGACAATTTGGACTTTTTGTGGGCAAATCGTCTGCTCTTTGGCCTCGTCTTTGAGGTTTGATTAACGCATTTATTTCTATTGGTTTTTGTCTTATTTATCAAAAAATTATTTGTTTTAATCGATTTCTTCAATCGTTGGATACTTTTGTCATCGCTTTTGCTTTTATTGACAAAAGTCTTTGGTTTCTGTCTTTTCTTCTCTTCACTCGGTTTTGAGGAATACCTTAACGAAAATTTTGACACTTTTGATGATAACCGGGTTTTAATTGAATGCCTGAGGGCTGGCATTGCATTCCACTCAACACTAAACAACTTATATATTAATTCATATTAAATATCAACAAAAATAAGTAAAACAACGATCCGATGAAAACATGATTTAAATCAATATTAAGTCAAATGACATATAATAGCATTGATTTGATTGCAATAGTTTTGCGCCAAAAGTGTTGCTATTTATCGGAAATTTGGCGCAAATCTGTGTTCATAACAATTATGACATTCAACACAACCATTAACTCAACCATTAATTCAATTTTAACCAAACATTTTGATTGATTTGGTGAACAACAAAACCATTGATATTATGAGAGACCAAAACATAAGTGATTTAAAGTATGTATCGATTGGTCTTTAAAAATGGTTGAATGCCTTCTTTCGCCAATCCATTGACACAACTCTCGACACCACTCATAGACGGCACTACCCTTTCCCACAATTGATCTCTCGATTTGACATTTCTCTCTTCACTGAAGAATATTCTCCAAATTCAATCAAATTAATTAAATATTATTAATAATACAAAAACACATAACATTTTACCTTGATCAAGTTAGCAATACTTTTAACATCCATATATCTTTCGAGCATCTTTGAACTTTTGTTTAAGTATACCAGGTTAATTTTCGAAACCATTTTGTTAATTAATAAAAAAGTTGTAAAAATGATTTCAACAATAATTTGTTATAAAAACATTAATATTTTCTTAATTAAAGAAATTCTTCTAATTATCACTGAATTCGTTATTAAATCAAGTTTTTGGTCGTTTAGACGATAAGACTGAACTCCATTTAATATCTTTTAATTTTAACCTTTATTTGAGTCGACTATTGATTGATTGCCAAACTTCACAAAAAAGATTATTATCTTAGATTAGACTTGGGGTCAGACCATTGGCTATGTCTCACAAATAGCTTTTATTAAAACTTAATTAATTCTTTTGTGTAATACTAAAAATCTTATAGCGGTCTCTCTCTCTCTCTCTCTCTCTCTCTCTCTCTCTCTCAAATTAATTGGTTTTGTAGCAAGATAGTAATTTATTATGAAGTCGATGATTTGATAGATTGGTTAGTCTGTGGTCTATTGGGGAGCAAATAGAGAGTGAGAGCCCAGAAGCGAATCTGTCTTTCAATCGGTTGACCGGATATGTGAACAAAAATTTTGAGATTACGTCTGAGATATTGGTTTGAAATACCTTTGCTTTAGGACAATAAGAATAGCGTTGGCGGCACTTTCTCTACCGTGGATCACTCGATCAGTCTTCATATGGTAAGCCATATGGTTATACTATAACCAAAAGTGATTGAATCGCAAGAAACAAATTCTTAATAAAGAAATAATAATAAGTGATTCGTCGCCCGAATTGACTCAAATTCCTTACATTTTAATCGTTAGTCAACCGTTTTCTTAGATAACAAAATATTAACTTTACTCAAATCAATGATATTTTTATCAAAGAAGGACCAAGACCATTGCCTTTGGCTTAAATCGTTACAAAATTATTTCAGCCCGGGTTTATGTCGGCCTTATTTATAATAAGAAAAAATTTGGACAGAATTGCAGTGAAAAAGTAATTTTTGATAGAATTGTATTCAGAGAAACATTAGTTTTGAAGTAAAATATTTATGGTCTGAATATTAGAGAAAATTCTCATTCGATTCTATGATAGCATTCATTTGTGTTACAGAATAACATCAAAATATAAATATCTTTTGAGAAAAGGAAAGGAATGAAAACTTATTTTCTAATTTCACGCCTCCTTTAGTAGCAAACCATTAATATTAAGTCATTTATTATTATTTTCAATTTGATTCTTAGACTGTGCTTATGTGAAACGGCGAAATGGAGCTTGGTCATTACCAGAATACTTACAAACTCTTATCTGATGGAAACACCGAAGAAATTACCATAACTTTTAGTCAACGAGTTTTGAAACTCCTGTAAAGTCTTGTTTGGAATTTGTTTTGATTATAGTTTTTGTGCGAATAATAAAGAACTCAAATATTTCTTTTGTGTAATAAACATAAACACAATATTATATAATATTATATTTCCCTAAATTTATCTAAATTTATGTAAATTACAATTATGTCGAGTATTGTAAACTGTGTTTAAAAAACGTAAACTACACTCTCCTCGTGATATATGATCGCTCAGAATAATATGTTCAACACTTTTTTGATGGCTTTTCTTCTCAGGCATAGAAACTGACTTTTTCTTACCAAAAGTCAATTTAAATGGACTTCAGATGAAAATAACTCAAAAAGAATAAGAAAGATGAAAGTGATTACAGAATACAAGGGATGGCCAAGATGGTTACTGGCAAAAAAAAATGGAACTGCACTGTTAAGCTAGGTTTAATTAGAATTAAATTTTAATGAAAATGATGTGAAGTTCATTATGTCATGTAATTGATAGGCTTGTGGTGTTTGAGTTGGATTTGAATTGGATGCTCGCATATATGGTTATATACCGAGCACAAACTGAGGGAAAATATATTCTATGCTATAACATTGAATCCCATTATTGTAATCGATAAAAAAATTGATGCGATTTATATCACAATTGAAGGAAAGAATAGAAGATTTTCTCCAAAATCCAAATAAATCAAATCCATTCTTCTATAAGTTTTTTACCTGTTTTTCAATATCAATATTCTTGGCTTCGAATAGGAATCGATTGAAAGCAATATTGATATACTGTTGACTCAATCCTTAGCTTCGGTGAAGTTCTGTGCGTTTTTCGCCAAATACTCGAAGGAATTGCCGACAAAATTAATTTAAAATCAAAATACTGTAAATACCAACAAAACAACTATCGATTTACTGAAGTAAAAAACGGGGAAAAAATTTAAAGAATTTTATTTATTTTTCAGTTGAATAATAAGAAAAGTAAATAATTGCTATGAATTACAACAATTCGTAAAAGCATTGAATTATTGCTAAAAAGAGTATTCGAGTCGTGTTTTGATTGAAAATTAGAATAAATTAAATAAATATTAATAAGTCTGAATCAGTTCACAAAACGACTTTAATTATGTTTTTATGAATCGCATATTATATGCAAATCACTCGATATTTAACTGGTTTTAGGCCTTTGTTAGCGATTCTGGCAATGATTGTGAGGCACGTCATATAAAGCCATTCAATAATTCAGGACATAAGCAAACCTTTCGTTTCTAGTGCTGACCATTTACTAAATGAACAATAACAATCCAGGTCAATATTGTGCAGATTAGGTCAGTCGTCGAATGGCTTGTTGTTAAACATTTACTGAGCAAGCTAAATTAACGTTTTAATTTGATTTTGGCTGAAAAACAACCATGAATAAACTTGCAATTCACATATAACCGATTTTGAGCATGCAAATTTATTAAGATTTAGAAAATTTTTGTCAATATTTTATTGAAATATTTGAGCTCTAAATAAGGTTTGAGAAAAGAATTTTTTCCTCTGAAATATGCATTCAATTGATTTGGTCTTTCCTCGAATCTAAAAGTATTTCAATTGAAAAGAGTACTCATCTTTGGTCTGCTTTTATCTATTCAGCAAATATGCAGATTTTAGACTCGATTTTTCATTCGTCGAAATGATTTCCGCATCAATGAGTTTATTGATACCAGAATTCAATGAATTTTTCAAAGGCCTTAATTGAATGTATCGCACAGAATAAGGCCTTCATTCCGGGAAAGCCTACATTTAGTCATTTGAAATGAACTGAAATTTATTTCGCGATCTCTTTTAGTAAAACTCTCTAAAACTGTGCGAAACAATAAATTTTTATTAAAACAAAATCTTTTCTATGAATAAAAAGTTAAATTTGAGTCCAGAGACTGAAAAACTGAAAATTTTACTGAAAAATGTTGTCATTGAATAACACTTTTGACAGAAATGTCGTTGTTTTTCAAAATGCGATAAAAATATCAATAACTTCATATTTGGCTATAATTTTCACACAAATTGCATGCTCACATTTTTCATAAACAAATATCTAACAACTAATGCCTAAATCCTTCACAAATACGCGTAAAATTGTACTCAAAATTCTAGAAAATTGTTTTTTATTGAAGATAAGCAAGGTATATAATATGTTTGTAACGAGTTTTTGATAGTTGCTTGGGAAAAAATATAGAATTACCCCAAGATGAACTAATAAATCGAGTTGAAATTTAAATGACGATATTATTTTAAATTTGTTGTACACCTTGATCATTCAATGTTTGAGAGTGGAGTTCATCGATTTTAGCTGACATTGTGTTAGACGAAGAATACGGGTTTGGAGTATATCATGAAATCTATAGAATATCGATATTCAAAGTTCATTAAAATGAGAAATTAGACAAATTTTTGTGAATATTGTCTCAGATTTTTAAAGAGAACTTTATTTTGCATTCAATAAGTTTTATACGTTTTTCTACTAAAGAGTACTCTTTTTTAGTTCAATACTCGAGACTTGGATTTTAATTAATGCTTTGGGGCTTAAACTGAATTTTGATTTTCAATTCAAATATGAATTTCATGAAAATTCAGTCAAAAATAATTCATTCGAAAGATTCGTCGACCGAATAATAATTTATGGTTTTTTAGTCATACTATTATATCTTGGATTCGATTCTTGAAATAAACATTTAGAGTAAAACAAATTTTATGATAGAGTAGTTTCCAAATAATAATTAAAGAATTCATTTCTGTATTGGATAAAAATAACCGTTTTATTTATAATATAAATATAATTCAATTTTGATTGAGTCGATCCCCAAAAGGCATTATTACTCAAAGACAATTGCATTAAGAAATTACTCAATATTTTAATAATAACTTGTGTTTCATAAGTCATTCGAATTGAAATTATATTCATTTTTAAAGTAAAGAATATTCCGACTGTTTTTCAAATGGTCGGCTCCTAAGGAGTTTTTATCAGGTCTTACGACAAGAGAGTCTATGAATTTATTGATAATCAATAAATACGAATAAAAGCTGTGAAAATAAGAATTGATCAGCATGAATTTATAAGTAGAGCACCAACCAATTGAACTTATCGATTAACTTTTACACTCAATCTTTTTTGATATCTTTTTTGTTTGTTTATTGATTTGATAGAATATTATCAGAGTTTGTATGAAATCTATTAAATCCAATCGATTTCGAGTGATTTTTCTCTCAAATCTATAATAAAACAGATTTGTTAACCAACGATGACATGAGAGATATGAGAGGATTAGTCTAAAAATGAAACAATTGCTCAAATATGATGAGCCCAGACCTTATCGGATGACATTATGCGAGTGCGTTGTTGTACGTCAATTGTATTGTCACTGCAATTGTGGTTACTTTACTTTTTATATTTGCACCAAAAGGTAGGACTTAATGTCTGCAACTGTACTAAGAGTAGGAAAAAACCCCAAAAATCAATAAAAAGTCGGTTATCATTATTCAGATTATTTTCCAACGACTGTTAGAATCGCTTCACAGAAGACATCATAACAACTAACGTAGAAAATGAAACTCTTATTCTATTTTCATTGTATTCAAAACACATTGGAATCGATATAATATTGATTATGAAAAACACTTTCAAATTATCGATTCATTAGCAGAACAGACAATATCTTCGAGTATTTACCAGAAGAGAAATGGAAAAAATGGGAAAGCACAAATAAGAATGTTTACTCTTATTCTGGGCAAAAAAAACTGGAATAACATTTTGAATGTCCCACAATTAGACCTCTATTTCACATCAATTAAGAATCTATTATTGAAGTTTATAATTCTGATTGAAAATTTCATATAAACACTGGAGAATTTACAGAGAAACAGTTTAACCATGGACAATCCATAAAAACGTTTTCCATTCAATGAGAGTTCTGTGTACAGCGTTTGTGTGCAGCGAGAAAAGCATAGCCCGTCTCCATAGAGAGACCAATCCTTAAGTCTCGCAAAAGTACGCAAAACTATTGCCGCAGAATATCAGTGACCAGGGTGAGCCCCCAATAGATCAAATCAAAATATTGAATTTTCCTAATTATTTAAAATTTTTGACGTGATTATAATTTTTTAAAAAATATTTTTGTCGTACAATTTTTGAAAAAAAAAACGAAAAGCTTGCCTAGAACAAGAGTAAACAAGCTCTGTAAAATGTTGCTCAAACAAAGCAATCTCATTAAAGTTGCCCAGATAAATTCTGTTCAAATCATTTTTGTTGAATAATTGAATATGAATTTGCAAAAAAGGCAATAAAGTTATGAAATAGACTATCATTTGAACACATCGTACGATATTTGATGCAATCAATTCATATGAGATGACACTCCTATTAATGATTATTTAATTAAAATCTCATTAATTCTGTTCTCGACGTTCGTGTTATTTTCATATTTCACAATTTGATTGATTGGCGATTTGTGTCGCCTCCAATATTATCCAAGATTACGTCAAATAGACTTTTTCCAATTCAGACTTACATTACATTAAATAAATGCTTTAGAATTCCAAATAAATCTAATCTCGCAGTCATTCAAATCAATACAAACTCTAATTGCATATAAAGATGGGCCACAAACGAGTGACTGTCAGTCCCACTGATCAAAGGCTCCAAATTGTTGGGTCGTTGAGTCGTAATCGCAGTAAATAATAAATCCCTTGAATTCAAAGAAAAAATTATCACAAAAATCAAAACAAAATTCAATACAACGAGTTGTCTATAATAGAGATAGTGTTTAGCCAATGGTTGAGGGCATCAATCAATCAATTATTATTTCAAAGGGACTATTAAGTAATGTTAGCTATCATTTTGGTCATCATTCATCTCAATGGAAGTTCGGGTGCGGGCCCTCTATTTTCACTGTCAAAACAGTTGCCCATTTAGTGCTGAAAAGTGGCACTCAATTGAGGTCCGATTAATTGCTAGAATATAGTAAACACAGTTCTCACAAATTAAGATTATATTCACCCAAAAGGGACACAAAGGCCTCAGATTATTATAACTTTATTAATAAATACTGCAATCATTGGACAGAATCAATAGGAAAAAAATCAAATGACATTAAAGGATATGAAACCCACACATTGCCTGAAGCTCCGGAATTGTGGCAATTATAATGAAATTGAAACCTGGCCGAAACTGATCAAAATTGATTAATGTAACTACCTCAATCAAGAAATTCTGGAGAAGTTCAGTTGGAATTGAGTTTAAAGATTGTTAGTCTCTTTTAATGAAGATCTCCCAGAAAAAGATCTCAAATGAATTGAGTGAAAAAATATGAGACCAACCATTCCGAGTCCGCCTTCAATGTTATGTAGAGTTAAATGAGTAGTGAAGTAATGATTACTTTCTTTATATTCATTTCTCATTCCTTTTTGTGGAAATAGCGGTTCCTATGACTTAAGCGAAGTATAATAAGGAAAAAGCGAATAAAGCGGAAAATTGTATCAAACATTTCTCAATAGTTAATAGCATTGCGATAATTCATTCAACATTTTTGTACATAATTTCCTTTTGATTCTCTCCAAGAGCTAAATAATCATAATTATAGCCAATTATTGTCCAGTAATTACATATAAGGTAAGGATGGGAATGGCTGTTGTGTTCACTCACTCGTAAGTCTGTCGTTCATTAGAGTTGAGATACTCAGAGTCAGAGACTGAGAATAGATTTTTTCTGCAAATCCGACTGTTTTTTAAAATTAATGACTGAACAGAATTCAAATGAATAAACACTCAAACAATCACATCATTTATTCGATGAGAAAAACTCTTTGGAAAAAAGGCAAAAAATAAATCAAAACGTTTATCGAGTGAACCATAAGAAGTGAAATAACGCCGATTCGACACAAAATGATAAATTTGTTGAATAAATTGCTCCACTTTTGTGACAAATAAAACATGAAAATGGAATAAAAATGTCATAAAATATAAGTATTGAAAAATAGACAAAATATTATTTTAATGATTTGAGTAAACAATAAATTCAACACAAAATTGATTGATTAAAACAGAATCTTATAGTTTGTAAAACGACTCTGATTTATATCTTGATAATTTGAATTGCAAATATCCAATATGTCTACATGAATATATAGCAGCTTGCAAGTGACAGAGAGCCATTTCCATGTAATATATAACCTGGAAAACTATATTGAAATAAGGATCCAAATTGATTTCATAAAAACTCTTTTTATTTCACTCAAAGGATTACTTTTGAACATTGAGTGCATTCGAAGGCGAAGACTGTCTTAAACTCATAGAAAACAAGTTTTATAAAGAGTTGAAAAGAAATTTAAGAATTAAAAGTGGTTTCAGACAACACTCGGAGAGAAAGTTGAATAAAATATTAAATTATTAGAATTTATTCTCACTTTTATGACAGCCATTAGTTTTCAATATTGAATGCCTTTTGCGCTGACATTAAAGGCTTTAATACTAAAATATATTTGTTTTAAATCTAAATAACAACATTAGATATGTGAGGAAGTGGTGGCCGATGGGGTGATTAGCCATAATTCACATAACTGGCAGAGAAAGTACCAGATTTCACGTCAGTCTCACAAAAAACTTTTACATCTCTTTTGGGAATTTTCAGAGCATTCAAACAATTGATGCATAAACTCAACCTTTGAGGGCATATCCATCACTGAGTGCTCACCCTTTCTATCTGAAGCCGATTCCAATCATTGCAATTCATGTATTGCAAACTTGTTCGGTCCAAGATTACTCTAATCAAGAAATATGCAAGCTATCATGGTAAAATTTGTCAAAAATTCCAACTTGAGTTGGTTGATCTCTTTAATATTAAATGATAATATTGTTGACCCTGGGTGATTTGTAATGAGCTAAGATAGTAAACTGATAATAAAATTAGTTTCAATAATTACTTTCTTATCGATGAAGTTTATTATGAAATAAAATAAGAGAAATAAAATGGAAAATGTGTTCAGATTTTGTGGTCAAAAGCGGTTATATCTGACGTTAGCTTTTGTTTTAGTGCCTAATTTGTAATGTAATTTAGAAACCTGTGCTCTTGGAAGTGGTTGTGTGGAAGCCTAAGATAAGTGGCATTCCTTGATTGGCCGCCAAACCATTTCCATCCATAATAATGAAACGCGATTTATCTCAAATTCAATATTAAGTCTGTTTCTTATGATAGGCTCTCCTTTATTGGCCACAAATCCTGATTAACACTGGATTTCAGGTCTTCATAATTGGCAGCGATTTATATGAAGTGAATCAGTGCTGAGAACTGCTCTTTTCGTGGCCAATGAATTCCTGTACTGTAATGACATTACACTAATAAATAATAACACAAGAAATGGTAGTCCACTCCAACACAACACTTCCCATATATTTATCCAAATGAATAATAACTGAAAATAATCTGAAAATAATTCATCCCTTCAAGTATTAGACGGATTCTGAACCTTCAAAAAACCTCAATAATGAATGGAAGATAATGTATGAAAGCAATGCAAAGAAGGCTACCTTGCTCATTGGCTCACTCACTCGCTAACTATAAGAGCATCTGTTTTGGGGAAAACATCTATTCGTTTGGAAAAGAATTTAATCCATTTTAAAGTTGACTTATATTTGGAGTCAATTTATTGTATTGTAAAGTATAATAATCCTGACATCAGATCCCAGCAAACAATCCATAGCTTTAATTGAAGACATAATTCTTAAAAATTGTTAGAAAAGCATCAGATGTTGAATCTGAGCATAAAATTCCTTAAGAATTCTTTCAAGAGATTTGAGTTATGAAGTCTTGTTTTTCAATTATATTTCGGCAAAACTTAAAGCCACAAAAAACTAACTTATATTACAGTATATAATAGAATCGATGATAAATAAGTTTTTATTTCTTCTAAGGGGAGGGGAGACAGACTTGGATGAGGATTGGATGAGCAATGGATGACTGAGGACCCTCACAATTATTAAAGTTTACGTTTTGCTAAAAATTTTATTTTATAAAAACCCATTTATTAGCGAAAAAAGTCTAATTTGAATGAATTTCAATATTTGTATAGATTTTATTCAGACAAATAGAGCCCAGAATTTTCAGATATAGAAAAATATTTTTAAAACTTTAATGTTTTTCAACACGTAATAGGTTTTTGGGCTGAGCTGTAAATATTGATAGAAATGCAAATATTGTCCAAATATCCATATTTTTCAATTACTTATGAATAGAAGAAGAGTCGCAACGGAATAGTTTTCCGACAAATCCCCGGATTTAATGCAAAACTTTCGAAAACATCTAAGAATATAAGACATCAAATATTCGCAATACTCGGCACTCAAATCAAAGGTATATTCAGTGAAGTACTGCCGGAACGCTGAACCTACTGTCACTTCTTGAATTAAATATAAATGAGCAAGCTCTTACCAAAAGCAATATTTATGACTATCGATATTCATAAACTATACCACACTGATTTCAACTGACCATGGTCTTCCAGTAAAGCATGTAATTGAAGCAATGGAGTCGTTTAGATTAGATTAATTTCCGTATACTTGAAGAAATATAATTATGAGTCCCTTGGCATACATCAAGTGTAGACCAGATTTACAAATAATAAGAACAAAATATACGGATTGAAGAAAAAGGAATTTTTGGAAAACCTTTTCTCAAAATCAGGGATGCACAAGGGGGGCCTTTTGATTTGGCCCCCCCCTAAGGTCAAAACGTGTGATTTGGCCCCCCCTAAGGTCAAAAAGTGTGATTTGGCCCCCCCTAGGATCGAAGGAAAAATTGGGCAAAAAATTGA
>JAQGBD010000309.1:0-35738 GCA_034698165.1 Punctoribates punctum | reverse complement strand
CTCTCTCTCGGACACAATCAGTCAGACAATCGAAGCCATAATTCATTTGAGACCAAAACGAGTAATAGAATTATATCATTTCATACGACCGATCGCTTCGGCGGATACTTTTTGTTCGATTCAACGCATTATTCTCTCAGTTCTTAAAATTATATTTTTCTTAAGATTTTGTTCCGAATAATAAATTTATTCAATTTATTCTTCAGATTATTTGATGTATTTATGAATCTATAAAAACAATTCTGAAAATAAAAATTTGAGAAAATATTTACAACAATTGTTTAAAGAAAAATAAAATTCATTTTAAGCTAAGATTTTTAAAAATCAAATAATTGTGAATCTCTTGAGATCGCGATTATAATTGAATTCGATTTCATTCGATAACTGAATTTTTCGGCATTAGATTGAAATGGGTTTTGATTTCGAGAGAGTTGTCGGAGAGAGTAAGGAGTTAGTGAAGTGTCCCATTTGTTTCGATGTGGTGGAGGACCCTGTTCAAGTGGTCTGCTGTCAACAGTGCTTCTGTAAGAAATGTATGGACGAATGGCTCTCACAAAACTCCAATCAGAATATCGGGAACTGTCCCTTCGATAGATCCCGAATCACACGCAAGAAAATAGTAAAAGTTCCCCGAATTGTGGACCAACTTCTGGACTCGCTATCAATCAAATGTATTTATACGAAGAATGGCTGCCAAACAGTCTGCAAATTGTCAGAAATGGAATCACACCAAAAGAGTTGTGACTTTCGGAGTGGAGTTCTCTTGAACTGCGAGTGTGGCCTTTGGATCAGTCGACAGGACTTCTCTCACCACAAATGCATTCGATTTCTGAGTCAGAAAATTGAATTTCAGGACAAAAAGATTTTTGAACTCCAGAATCAAATACAAAGAATGAAATGGAGGACTGGGAGGAGTCGTTCTGTTGGTCGGACGCTCAGATGTTTACCCAAAGTTGCGATTCGAAGGGGAAGATCGAAGAAAATATTGGGCCGACGGACCAGAACTGCCTTCAAAGCAATGTCTCAGAACATGACTTAGTTTTGTTTGATTTTAAATAAAATTTTCGTTTATTTGAATTTCATTAAAATTTTAAGTAATTCTTTGAAAATTAATGACAAATATTTAAAATTTAATCAATTTATAGCTATGGAAAGGCCTCAAAAGGATTGCGTGGCTTTCCTTCATCGGGAGCGTCTAAATTACCTGAAAAATAACCTGTCAATTTTTTCCAGGGATCGAAATCTCTTTCGTATTTACGCTTCTGATTGGGCTCATCCTTTTCTGGCGGTTCATTCATAGAAGTATTGGGTTGTGGAGGCGGTCCACCCATTTCTTTGTCGGATCTCATTTGGATTTCTTCTGACTTGTGTTTATTCTCCAAGTTTTCTACCGATTGATTACCACTTTTAGGTAACGGTTTGAGAATTCCTTCGGTTTTGTTTGAGATTTTGATGGGAACCTCCTGTTTCTCTCCCTTTTCCCTTTGATTTTCGTCAATAAAATCCTTGTCTGAGTGTAAATCAAATTTAAGTCAATTCAATAAACATTTGAATTGAGTAATACTTTCAGATGACTTTGTTTTCGCAATTTTGTTACAATAACAGCAAATAACACAAATAATTAGCGAAACGATTATCGAAACCAAAAGAATGAGAACAAGAATCTGCATGAAGTTCGTCGGCGGCTCCGCAGTAGTCGATCCCATTGAGTCCGGGCTCTTTCTTGTTTCAGTTTCTGTTGGATTCTCATCTGTTATTTCAACTGTTGTTGGCTCAGAATCAACAGATATTGGGTCAGAATTTAATAGGATTTCAGAAGAGGTCAAAACAGAATCGGAATAACAGATGCAAAACATCCAAAAGAGAGGAACTAATCTATGAAAATATAACATAATTTGAAGACAAGTATTGAAAAGATTGAAAATAATATAATAAAATGTTTGAAATAATGACAATTGTTTTTATCGCGAGTTTTCTATAACTCAATGATTACTCAAATCGTATTCTATAAGTTATAGACTATATATAACTCAATCGTATATTTGGTAACTCTTACCCAAAAGTTTCAGATTTCTGTGTTTAGACATCGGTGGCGGTGGAGGGGGTGTCCATCCAAATGATTGTAATCAACTCAATTAGTTTTACTCAATTTATTTACTTTTTATGTCTTTTAATGAATGAAATATCAGTGAAAAACTGAAGTCATTGTCATGTCTTCGAACAGAATTTAATTTAATTAGAAATTTGAGTTAACATTAATTTAAAATTATTTCTAAAGAGAAATAATTTATTGAATGAGTTTTTAATTTAATGAAAAATATTTATCTAAAAGATTACGAAAACATTAAAACAAAAGGTTAAAAGAAATGAGAGATAAAGGAAATCAGTTGAATATGAGTTTAAGGCAGTTATTGACCAGATTTGGATCTTCTAGTCTTCGGTTTCTTTGGTTTAACCACTCTTTTAGTCTTAGTTTTGTCGGAGTTTTGTTTCTTTTTGAGAGCCTTCCTCTCCTTCGCCCTCTTAATTGAGTCGATAATGTCTTCGCTCCACAAAATGTGAGGCATCGACTCATTCTCGGCCTTTATTTTCGTTTTCAAGGCTTTCTTTCGGACATAATTTCTTCTCTGATCCACATTTATGTCAATTTCGCACTCAATGTCTTCAGACCTATAGGGCGTCCAAATAGAGGGCCGACCTCTGCCTCTAAATTCGCGATTATTATACTTGAAGTCTGTGACCAATTTCTGGAGATTAATATTCGAGTCTTTTAGGAATTCGGGACTAATTATATTCGGCTTTAATTCCAAAGAGATTTGGTTTCCGTCAAACACTTTATCCTTGAATTCGACATAAATTTCGTGATTCGTTTCAATTGACTTCAAATGACTTTCGACTGATTTCTTCAAATCTGTTATCAACTTATCTGTGGATGAGTTGACGTTTTGAAACATATAGTAATTGACGGAACGGGTGTTCGACGGCCCCAGACTTGAATACCGATAGTAAACAAAATCGACGCCAATTGAAACCAATTTATACCAAACGAAGCAGACGTCGAAGAATTGGTTTTGTTTGCAGTGATCGACGAATTGTCTGATTGTCATCAATTGATCCAAAGTGATCCTCACTTTCACATCGAATCTGGTTTTGAGCGACTGATCCAATGGCTGTTTGACGTAAAGGGAGTATAAGAGGTATAGGGAACAGACCCGATGGGAGAGACGTTTGTCTCTATTGACCAATTGATACAATACTTCCAAATAACACTCGTCTATGAATTCGTGCATTTCGTTGTCGTTATGACGTCCTCTGCAGACAATCAGACCAAACATTAACTCAACTGAGACTTAAGTGTCATAAATAGCACTCACCTGAAGATTAGACCCAATTTCATGTCTTTGAAACAAATGGCGAAGTCTTTGAATTTGTTTGAATTCATTTCATCAAATTTGGCGAACAATGTCTCGATGTCTGTCCGGAATCCGGAGGCCGTATATATCATAAAACTCTTGTTCTTTATATTAGTATTGATTTCTGCCATTTCTTTGATTTTAAAAGACTTAAGACTTAAATGGAGTGAAAATAGCGGTTATTTTGCTTTTGTCTGACAATCGTTTGCTTCAAATCATTGGACAACTCATCAAATATAATGTGAACCCAAAAAAGGGACAAATATTTGGTAAACCCTTTCGTTGGGATCGAACACAAACTCAATGACTTCCCTTTTATGACAAACTTCGGAAAAAAACAATACTTTTGTCTAAAATTTATGTTTGGATTAAAGAAATTACAAAAACTTTACTTTCATTTGTGAAAACTTGAGATTTAATTGAGTTTATGGGTATTTGTCCAAAAGTCCATAATTCTGTCCACCAGTTCTCGATGTGATTGTCCATCAGTTTGTCCATCAATTTGAGTGATTAAATCATTGGACAGAATATAATTTAGGGTAAAATTCTTGAGACCCTCACAGTTGTAATAATGAGCCAAAAGATAGGTTTGGAAAGAGTTCTCTGAATCCAAGTTCTGTTGAAGAAAGTTCTCACAAATGCCTACAATTGCTTTAATGTTGTATTTATCGGAGACTATTAGCAAATCGATTACATTATTCTCATTGACTTCTAATCTGCCATAAGAGGCATAGTTGACAATCTGGATGAGCACAGAATCGGACACATCTTTCATGTCTAGTCTGTAAATATTTCTCTTCGCTTTGCAATTATACCGAAAAACTGTCTGAAAATATGGACTCAAACAGAGGAAAGTGATTCGATGTACTCTATACTGATTTTCCTTTCCCTCTATAACCAAATCCGGTGCAGTATTGATGAAAATCGGATCAACCAGTGCTTTGGGTAAAGACATTCGCCTTTTACTATTCTTCGGACTAATTGGTTGGCTATTCCCACAAATAGTCGATCTTTTGGCCTGATTTGGGTTTTGGGCCCAAAATGTTTTAATTTATTTTCATTTGAAAATCGCAACAATATCTGGAAGGCTATAAATTTGAATCTATTAACTTTTAGTCTACTATTTTCATTTTTTCACAGATTAAGCTTTTGATTAATTGAATGTTTCATTGAAATGGAATTTTTGGTCACAAACACTAAATGACTGATTGCATGTCTGACCCGACCCTTCGTCTCCTTATGGTATTTGAGCAAAAATCTGTTCGTGAAATTCGATACCTTCCCTATAATTGAGCTTTTTTTCTAAATAAAGTTATTTTATGAAATTACATAACAAATGGCATTTCAAGTATTTATTGTTTTTCTGCTTTATTTGGATTACAAAGTATTTTCTCGAAACTAATTATTGGTTTATTATAAATGAAGAATTTTGGAATATTTTGGGAGTTTCTCATATATTCTGAGTTTGATTCTTCACTTTCAAGCAAACGGTGCAAGAAATGGCTAAAAATAAAAATTGTGATCAAAAAAGAAGTCGATCCAAATCAAAGGTTTCGAGTGAGTACTCCATTAATATCTTTGATATAGATTTTAATATAAACCTCCATGAACCTTTTATGTGAGGTTTAGATCCGAAAATCACTTTTACTGCGAAAAACGCTGAAAGAGAGAGAAGTCGAGTAAGAAGTTTACGACAGGCCTTTCAGTCCCTCCAGTCATGTTTGCCTTCAGTGCCGCCCAACACAAAGCTCTCCAAATTGGATATTCTTATTCTGGCCACAAATTATATCTTCCATTTGACACGACTATTGTCTGGTGAAGAGAGAATCCAAATAGGCTTCGGTACAGCACTCGAATGCGATCTCAAGTTTTTGCATCCGATAAAAGTGAGTCTCTTTTCCTTACAGTTCAATAGACTTTAGACTACAGACAACTATATAAATATGAATTTATTGACGGATCAAATATAATAACATTTTCACAATATCTCAGTTTCACAATATATTGACTAAAACTATGGGAAACAGAACAAGTTATTAGAACAGATATTTCTTATCTAGATTAGTTAATAAGGGACCGGAAAATTCACTTCTGAAGAGAATGTGATTTTGATTCATTGGTTTTCTTCAAATTATTAATGATTTTGTGGATAAAATTGAAATTCCAGAAGTGGCCGATGAGATCGCGATTGTACTCCATATCGGAGTCCACAGAAACCAACTCTATATCATCCTTAGAGCCGATGAACACAATAATTGAGTCCTACTATGAGTTGGATTCCTTACCAAACAATTCAATATTTATCGTTTGATTTTCACTTATTTATTGAATTGGAAAATAAAATACAGAAAATTCCAGATTTATGTCATTCGAAGCTTTATTTCTTCGAAATGAGAAAATATTTTATCACATCTTAATTGAAATCATAATCACTTTGAAGGGGTTTTATTTGATTTAATGATAATAATTAAATTTTATCGTAAAATCCACTCTTTTTTGCTAATAATAGTTAAATAATAAAAACGATCAAAATTCTCAGAATTCTATTTATTTTTTCAGTAAATATGTGTTTGAATTCAATTCGTGATTTGGAATATTTTTTCGAACAAATATATTAATTAAACAATAGTTTGAAATACTATTTCTATAAATGAAAACCAAAGGTATTGAGATCAGGGATAACAACATTTAATACAATAGAATAGAATTTTAGCAAATCTTTCAAAACTCGTCCATAAGATAGTAAGCCCTGAGCTCAGGGTTTCTCAGCTCAACTCGAAACTCATTAATCTTTCAAATCTGATATTTTTTTGGCCAGATTACTCACCTTGTTTAGATTACTTAGATATGCCTGATTTAATTTCTTTATATAAATTATATTTATAATGAAAATTTCCATTGAAATTATAGAAATCTATTCAAACAGGTACTAGGCATCTGAAACTATAATTAATTGAAATGGTTGATCTAATTGTCCTTGAGTATATCAATGTTTGCCTTTGAGGTAACCCCAAAGTCATTGTTAGAGCAATAGTTTGAATAAAGAGAAGAATTGTTTTCAATTAGATTATAGATTCCCGAAAAGAGTACAAAAGGACGGGTGCTTTCACTTGTCAGCACTCGTTTAACAGGTTTGCAAACAATTTATCCAATAAATCATATAATTTTTAGAAACTTAAACAAATGATCAGTTTTTCCTGAGCTTCACAACAGGACATCACTTTTGAAGACAAATAAGAAGTAAAATATTTTAATTTAAAAATTTTAGATATAATTTATTATCAAAATTGTAATAACTGTTTGTCAAACGATTGAAATATCAATACAAAAGAATAAGTGTTTTTGATTTGAGAATTCGACGAATCAACAAAAAGTGTGTGTTTTGTGGGATCAGTCAGTCTATGGTTTCCCCAAAGGATTTTACCTGAACTAAGGTAATGCCATTAATGCGCAAATTCACAGAATTACAAAGTTTTTGAACTGAATTCATAATAAAAAGCTGATAGAAGTGAGGGCTGACTCCTATTTCAAAGTCAGACGTAAGACAACGCCATCCGATTCAGAATACTTGAAGAAGTTATTAACCGTTTTATATAATCAATATTTTTATACAAATCATTGAAGTTATGAGAAAATTGCAAATATTTTTACTCATTGTTCTGCTGTCTATGAGTTTGGCGGCCGTTCGACAGCGACAGAGATTGGCCCGACTTTGCTATTGGACGGCATGCAGTCATATTCACTCATCCAAAATGTGTCCAAACAATCTAATGGTCACCGCTTCGAGGAAGTGCCGAACCAGAACTGGAGGAACCACTGGTCGTTATTATAAGTGCTGTATTTTTGATGACATCTATTAAATCTCTGTTAGGCTCTTATTTATTCAATAATCAAATAGTTTGTAAAATATATTTAATTTTCCAAATATTCATTGAATTGTCGTAAAAGTTGTTTGTTTTGAATCATTAAATTTTATACCGATTTTATAGTTATAGTAATTAATAAAATTTGCATTCATTTGAACGAATATTTTTTTGAAAATTTTTATCTCCGGATATCATCACTTGTTTGCGATAATGTTTGCAATAAATTGTGAATCATTTTAATGTAACTCATTTTTATCAAATTATTAAATGACGTTATGATAGACATTAAGATATACGTGATTTTGCCTAAAATTAGTTTCCGATGAGGAGAGAGAGGGAGGGAGAGAGAGAGAGAGAGAGAGAGAGAGAGAGAGAGAGAGAGAGAGAGAGAGATTTGAGCATCACAAGTGTAGCCATTTGGAAAACCCTGAGCTCGTCTGACCTCATTCACCGATTTAAGAACATTTCCTGAATATTCTTACAAAAAAAACTTTAGTTTATTTAAAAGGTATTATTAAATAGATGCCGATTCTCATAGGAATTAATAGATTAGAACAAAAGTTTTTATAATGCTATAAAAATGATAGAATTTTAATAAATGTATATAATTATACAATATTAGAGACTAAACCTGAATTGATTTCAAAAAAGAAGTTTTCTTTGAAATGAATGTCAAAACAGAGATTTGGTACAAAATTATCATAATTAGTGTTATCACTGAAATTAATAGCTTTTAATTAATTGACACTTAAAACAAAAATTAATGTTAAAAATTCAAATTACGACGTCTTGGGGTAGAAGTAGACTAAATGCAAGACACAAATTGAAGGTCTTTTGCTACTATAAGCACCGGATGTCATGCGTTTAAAAGAAGTAATCACTGGTTATGGGACTAAATATTCATTAAATATCAATCAATTATCTGAAGAATTCTTTTCAATAAAGTTTGAATTGTTTCCATTGTTTGTGAAAATATGAGGAAATATTCACATCTATTGATTGCCTGAAAATCATTGCAATAATTCGAAGTAATTATGAATAAGAAAAGTACTAGATAAAATTGCATCAACAACAACAAAAAAAGGATTCAAATGACTCAAAGAATATCTTTATTTTGTTGACAAATTGTATTGAATATCAAAATTATTTTCAAACGTGAATATTAAGCAAATCCTTAATAGAAGTGGAATCGCATTGAGACCTATGTTTTAAAACGATTTCAACGATTTTACACAAATTGCAAAACACTTTTTCTCTGCATTCGCCTATTTTCTCGTGTTTTTGGTTGTAATTGAATTTCTCTATAATTCGTGACAACTCTTTGAATTGGAGTCTGTCCGGAATATCCAATTTTTTCAACTGTTCCGCTCTATTCCATAGATCAGTGCTGTCAGCGATGGATTGGTCGATATCTTTGAGGTGATCAGACATACATTTGTCGGCAACAATTCGTTTGCAAAATAATTCAGACTTTTGGAGAGAAGTGATTGAGTTTTGTAAATAATTCAGAAAATTTTTGTCCAATTTTGCCGTTTCTTTGGCCAAAAACTGATCGATTGATTGCTTGAGAGACAAGACTTCTGAATGTGAAGGTATTGTCTGAGACACAAGTTTCTCGATTTGAGTCAACTGAGTCTCTACTGAGAGAGAGGCGTATCTCGAAAATAGGATCAGAGTCTGTTTCATATCATCCAGAAAAGCCTTATCTAATTTGATGCGCACCGCTTCAGTGACCTGGTCTTTTTTTGGTCCATTGACCAAGTTTTCAATTGGTTTAAGTTTACCCCCAAAAAGCCAGGGATCTCTGGGCACACTTTCCCACCAATCGGCCCAACCGTTATCCTTAAATATTAATACAAGTATTTTAATGTCAATATTTTTAAAAATTTGTCACTGAATTAGAAGAAGAGCTCACTTTCATTAAATTACTTTTTCCGCCATAAAATGAAGTATAGGTTTGTGTGTTTTGCATGAATTCCTGGCTAACATTTTTAGCCTCTCCTTTATATCCACCCTTGAGTTTGAGGACAGAGAGAAAGGAGGCCTGGGCGTTCACTTCAATCTCTTTCTCAGACATTTTCAAATTCAAATTCGAGTTCATTTCAATGGTTTGTTGAAGAAAACCACCGAAAAATCCATTTTCAAAGTAATGAGTGCCGAATGTGTCCACAAATTCCTGATATTTCTGTGGATTTGAGGCATACTTTTCCGGCAAAAGTTTTTCAACAAAGTCTTGGAAATTATTATCTGCTTTGAGTTCGTAGTAAGGGTTGAGATCTATACGAATGGCGGACACATAGGCCGACACCTTTTTATCAATAAATCGATTATTTCTGATTAGTTAATAAATGAAAATTTGAAACAATTCTGACAAATACCTCAACCATTGATTTTGTGGAATTAATTAGATTTTGTTTTGCCTTTTTGTAGGAACCACTGGCAGAATATGCTCCGTATTGCACAGTATTCACTTCCAGTCCCATATCTACAGACATCGACTTCTTATAGTCGTCAATTGTTTCTATCAAAGATGTCTTTGTGTTAAGAACACCGCCGGGAAGGGTATTAATTGTGTCGATTTGGTCGGGAATATCGAAAACCAACGAAGAGTCGAACGGATGCTTCCATTTTCGACATTAATTGCAATCATTGCATAAAATCATTATTTAAGTAATCAATTAAAAACAGTTTGAAAGTTCTTATCACTTATTTGATTGTTTTTGAAATTACCTTTACTACAAGTGAAGGGAATAATACTTCTTTGGAAGCCATTAGATTGGGCCAAATCTTGTGGGAATAAATCTAATTTAGTGATATCTACTCCACGGGTCAATCGCTGGAGTCCTGGCACTGGACTCTCACAGACATCCGATACAGAATCGATTGACTCAATCGCTGTAATTATGCAAACAATAGACAAAAATTTGAAAATTGCATTCATTTTGTCTTAAATTGAACTCAAAATGAAAGAAAAGAGATTAGTCTTAGTGTTTAAGTACCGATTTATCGGTGATATCCTGTTTTCGACATCTGTTCAGTTTTACATAGAATTTGGTCATAACGTCAATCGATTTTGTAATAACAGATAAAATGATAATAAATGCAAAATAATATTTTCATATATACCACAAACAGGGGGTAAATACCAAATAATCCTTTCTTTTGGTCGACGGCATCCTTTGTGATCACAAATTTGATCCAACTCTGCCCCTTAACAAATGAAAATGAGACCACCGCTATGGCTTACATCTGAATGCTCACTGTTTTTCTCTTGATGGAAAAAATAAGGTCACTCTAACTCTGAACTTAGTCCTCCCGGAACTTCAGCATCACTTAAATCTATGTCTATTTACTAAGTATTAGCTAAAACTAAATCCTGGAAATTCTTCAAGTGAATGAACTAGCTTAAATGCGCTCTTCGTTTTGGACTTGAAATTTGATTCATTGGGACATTCAATCAATCAATTTCTCAATTTTCTAAATTACTTCTAAATTTGCACCAAGCACATTTAATTTATAATTATTAGATTGATAATTATTTGTCTATTTAATTAAATCCAAAAATTCTGTATATTTTCTTAATTTGATTATCTTTTTGTTTTCTGTAAAGAAAAATTGAGTTCTAAATAAATTTTTGTCATTTAATTGCAATAATGTTAACAAATAATAAACCATTTAATTGACAAACAATTAAAATAAGTGACAATTTATGACATCTGTATAACAGGAATGACATTCACCTCATTTATGGCATTTTAATTAAAGTTTAATAGTTTACAAATTGTTGACAAACTTTTTTTTGTTAAACAAATTTTACCGAAATTTTCATTCATTAGTTTGAGGTTTGAATTCTATATTTAATTGAATCCAAAGTTTTTCTATGATTTCCAATTCATTTGTTTTTTTAAGTTATTTTTGAAAACGTTTTATCAGTAATTTGTCTGAAAAGATAACTTTCGAGCAATAAATTAATTTCAATTATAAGTGTTTGTTATTAAAAAAAAAAATCATTCATAAAGTTGTAAAAAAAATTAGTGAATGAGGTTAAGTAGAGCCTCCACCGGGTGCTCTTTGATAAACAAATAACAGAAAGCGGCACTTTATTGATCGATAGAAGAATGTTGAGCACAGAATGAACACATCCCAATTCTTTTAACTCATGCGCTTCATTGATGGCTTTGAAGGCATGTCATTCTGAACATAAACAGAGACTCCAGGCTGGCAATGCCTGCCAATGCCTGGCATCAAATTCTTGACATCGGTTTCAATATTCAATATATCTTTCATTCCTCAAACACTTGTATTTTAAATTTCAAATTCAAAGTTAACATTCAATTGATGTCAGTTTTCTGTTCACAAATATATGAGTGAATGACATTTAATTTTCTCATTTATTTCAAATTCATTGAAATATTAAAGCCTTTAATATTGGAATTTTGAAAATCTGTTTTATTTATCTGAGTTTTTATTTATCCAATATTTTTGGTTTTGTTTAGTTTTGTCATAAAAATTATTAGTAGACTAGAGTAGAATATTTGCCAAGTATCATTTTTGGTGCTCATCTAATTCGTACGATTATTATAAATAAAGAATAAATGTTTGCAGGTTTACGAACTTGAATTGGATCGAAACCACTGCAAAGGAAATACACAAAAATGAAAGTTTGATAGATAAAATCAGTATTGGAATTGAGAACATCACAGGAGCTGTGATTTAGAGAAATGTCAATTTTATATTTAATCAATTCATTGAAATTCATCAGAAATGTTTGGAAGAGTATTATCCTGATCATAACTCCACTCATATTACTGCCCCTACTCTTCAATGAAAGCAATGAATCGGTAAGTTTTCTAATTTCTATAAAAATTATTTAAATATTTTTAAGATTATCCGAATTTTTTGAATTGAAATTAAAGTAAAAGATAATTAATAAACATTTTGTTAAGGAATCGAAGTGTGGTTTTGTCCTCATTCTAATGGCTGTCTACTGGACATTCGAACCCATTCCTCTGCCAGTCACTGCTTTGCTCCCTGGTAATTTCCGAAATTGTTTGATAATAATAATTACATCACTTTATTGTTCCAGTTGTTCTGTTCCCTCTGATGGGGTTGGCCACGACAGAGGAGGCGTGTGGGCCTTACCTCCAGGCCACTAATATGCTGTTTTTGGCGAGTCTTGTGATCGCAATATCAATGGAATGCAGTGGTTTGCATAAGAGGATTGCCCTTAAAGTGCTCATGGTTGTTGGAAATGATATACGAAGATTGTTCGCAGGTTTTATGCTCACAACAATGTTCCTGGGCATTTGGATCATTAACACTGCGGCTACGGCTATGGTATTACCCATCGCTGATGTCATAAGCAAAGAGGTGTTGACTGATGAGGAATATAACGATGACTTACATCTGAATAGCAGTCAAACCGATGAAAACAACGAATCAATAGTAAAACGTAAGCCTTAAAAATGAATTAAAATTTTCTCTAATTTTAATGTTTTGCAGTCGAAAAGGATATTAATATATGTGTTGTCGATAAGAAAAAAGCAAAACAATTGAGAAACACTAAAAATGATAAATTAAGACGACTTTTATATATAAGTATTGCATATTCGGCAACAATTGGAGGGACGACCACTCTTACCAGTAATGGACCTAATTTGGTCCTTCGTTTCGTACTAGATGAGTTAGTTCTGATGCAATTTACCGATAAGAATATACTTGATTAAAATCATTCAATTTGTTGATAGTATATATGAAGGTCTGCCACCCGTAGACTACACCAATTGGCTATTATTCTGTGTCGGGGCTACAATTCTCACAGTGATTATTGTGTGGACTGTTTTCAGATATATTTATATGAGGTATATTATCACAATCGATCTTGCTACAAAATTGATAATATCATTCAATAATATGAAGGGAGAGTGCAATCTCTCAAATAACAAAAGCGCCCAAACATATAATCCGAGAGAAATACGAAGAATTAGGAAAAATGACATTTCATGAGAAGGCTGTTTGCCTTCTCTTCATATCCCTCATTGTTTTGTGGATATTAAGAGATCCACAGTTTCTAAGAGGATGGGCGACAGTCATACCCAACAATATGTAAGTCTAACAATTTGTCAAAATAACTGATAGAAAGCCATTGAAATATCAGAAAACCAAAGGACGCGACGGCCGCTGTCTTTATTGTCATTCTTATGTTTTGCATTCCCGCCAATCCTTTGGGTCCATATCCGAGTCCTGCACTTTTGGATTGGTCAACAGTCCAGTCTAAACTTGCCTGGGGTGTCATCATTCTAAGAGGTGGTGGTTTCTCAATGGCAGAGACGGCGTCTGTAAATATTTAAGCCATTAATTGATTGGAAATTGACATCAATTTGATTACAGAAGAGTGGACTCACAAAATTGATTGGCACTCAGTTAACTCAACTCAATTTTCTTTCCATGTTTGGAATTGTAATAATTATGGCACTTTTAGCTACTATATTCACGGAATTAGCAAGCAACTCAGCTATTGCCACTATTTTCCTGCCAATAGCCGGTCAATTGGTCAGTATTTTCAATTCATAATTAAGATTAGATTAAAATTAAAAATTGATTAAAAGGCGACAAATTTGGGGGTAAATCCGTTATTACTGATGATACCGATAACACTATCTTGCTCGTATGCATTCGTTCTGCCGGTGGGAACACCTGCTAATGCTCTGGTAGCCAGTCATGCAAACTTGAGTTCACGAGATATGGTAATTATTACTAAATCTGAACTATTTATTTGATAATTCACTCAAAATGTGTGTTTTCAGCTCATTCCTGGGGTAATCACAAAAGTGATTTGTCTGACCGTAATGTTAGCCAACTTGTGGTCCATCGGAATACCTATGTTTAACTTAAATGAATTTCCCTCATGGGCTCACCCAAGTGGCCAAACATGAGATTATAAGTCGATTTTTAGTTTATTCTCACATTTCTATTCATCAAACGATCCGATAATTTATTGAATTCAATTGAATTTATTTTTAATTAAAACTTTTTATTTTTCAAATTTTATAAATAAAGTCTTTTTCATTATTTATATATCGATGAGAAACAGAAGAACCAAAGTTTTATTTACCAATAATTATGATTTTGTCCATCAGTTCATCAGATTCTTGTGATCCCTCAGATTTGGACTCAGAATAGTCGTAAGTCTCAGTAGTGTATTCACTATGAGTTGAACCCATAGTATGAATACCATTAATAACTTCTAAGTTGAGAATCGAAACTATCGATAGAATGAATACAACTTTAATAATGAAATTCATTTTAATTTTATTTTTCTTTTACTTTCTTTTTCTGAATTATTATTTTTCATTGGCTTTAAATACTCTGACTTTTGACTGACAAACAATTCACAAAAAACAACTGAAATGTGTGGCCAACTCCTGATAGATGAATCAATATTTAAACATGAATTCTAACAAGATTACAATCAATTCAATTACCCATCAATTAATCAGTTAATCAAATGCAAATCGAAGTAACTGTCCTATTTAATTATTTCTAATGGATTTATAAGTCATTATCAACAACCTTGTTGCAACTCTTTCCAGAATATGATCAAGATTGTCATAGTGAATGACAAGATTATAAGGGGAAAGTTTATTGGATATTATTACCAGAGCCCACCAGAACCTGATCACTACTATGTAGGTTGAATCGCCCAACAAATAGTATGAGTGAATTAAGTTCAATATGCAAGGTTGAACCGAAAATTAGGACCAAGATGAAACCTTATTATTAAAGATTAGAAAATATGTCACCAATTGATAGATATGTAAGTAAATGAGTTTATGAGTCGATTGAAGGATAATTTGTCTCATTTGAGGCCTTAAATTGAAATTTAAACATTAGTTTGCATTTCATCAAACTTTGGTTGAAATTATGATAACTTTAAGTTTGGCTAAACTTTGCGATACGTTTGACATTGAATTTCATATTTACCACAAACTGAGATCATTGAAGACATGCGAAGTACGAGATTTCTATTGGATTTCTATTGGACTACAACTCAGCCAAAGGATAAACAGTTGAAAACACATATACTTTAATCAATTTGTTATTTATATTAATTTTCAGTAAATATGAGAAAAATGTAAAAAAGTGATAATTTGAGACCATTTTGAGGACAAAGAAGTCTTTGTATTTTATTTCAAATTCTATTTTTCTCAGAAGATATCATTCGTTGTGCCATAAAATGTCTTCACCCGAAACAACTGATATTGTGATCGTTGGCTGCGGTATAAGTGGTCTGAGTGTTGCATATCATCTCTTATTGAATGACTTCGCGGGTCGTATTATAATATTGGAGTCGCGACCAGTAATTGGGGGTAGAATTGCTTCGACGGCTACCAAATATGAGGGCCATCGCATTGAGTTGGGTGCCAATTGGATCCACGGCATTATGGGGAATCCCATCTACGAGTTGGCTCTCAAACATAAACTCATCGATCAATTGTCGACCAGTGGTGGCAAACACTTAGTCGAGGCCCGCGCTCTCAGCGGATCCAAAGTTGACATCAGTGTTGTCGAAGAAGTCTATCGAACGTATTTCTATTTCATCAAAAAGTGTGAGAACTACTTCCAGATCGAAGATATGGAAACTTGTCTTCGATTTGATAACTCTGTTGGAGAACACCTCAAATCAGACATTGATTTCTGGATCAATGGTCTGAAAAACTTAGACAACGACTCAAAAAATTTGAGGAAATCCATATTCAATACTCTATTAAATCGGGAGACCTGTATCTCTGGCTGTCATTCTATGGATGAGGTCAGCCTCAAAGACTTCGGTTCGTACACTGAGCTGCCCGGGGGGAACACCACTATTCCCAAGGGTTTCATTCAAATCATGAGCTGTTTGTTGAACGAAATCAGTGAAAGGGTTGCCTCCAAATCGAAATTAGGCGATAAATCGAATCTAATCGACGGAAAACAATTAAGTATTTTGAAGTCTCATAGAGTAAACAAAATCAAATGGAAAAACCCGTCCACTGATGGCCAGAAAACTCAGGTCGAAGTGATTTGCGACAACGGCTCAGTTTTCCGATCCAATCACGTGGTTATTACTCTACCCCTCGGAGTTCTCAAGAAATCTGAGGACTTATTCGAACCAAAACTACCGAACTATAAGTTGGAAGCCATTAACGCCCTGGGCTTCGGTGTTGTCAACAAAATATTCCTGGAATACAGTCTACCCCTCAATAACTTCATAGATATGTTTGTCGACGAAACGATTGCCATTTGGAATCCGGAAACCATTGAGAAGAATAAGTGGTTTAATAAAATTTATTCGATTTCAAAGATAACAAACCATTGCTTACTTTTGTGGACTTCTGGAGAAGAGGCCAAACAATTGGAACAAATGAGTGATCAACAGATAAATGAAGAGTTGACTCAAATTTTACAGAAATTTTTCAACAATAATAAGTTCCCGAAAGCAGATAATCTGATTGTCACGCGTTGGGCGTCAGACCCGTTCTCTTGTGGCTCGTATTCATACATTCCCTGCAAGTCATCGATTCGTGACATCGAACTCCTGTCGCAACCAATTTATGCAAATCCATCGCACGATAAGGTCTTTTATCTCTAACTTCAGTCCTTTCACTCAATTAACCTTTGATTCTAAATATTTAACTCTTTTTGATTACTTTTATAGCCAGTAATGGCTTTCGCGGGAGAAGCCACTCATCGGTCATTTTACTCGACTGTGCATGGTGCTTTCTTGAGTGGACGCAAAGCTGCTTATTATTTGCTCGACGCCGACAATAACGGATCAAACGATGAAAACAATATTAATATCGCCTCAAAAATGTAGATAATTATTGTTAACTGATTTCAAATTTTATTATTTTAAGTAATAAAGCATTACTATAAACTAGCTTGCTCATTGCTCATTCACTTGCAACTCACTAGTCAGTCATTGAATTGATAAGTTAAGTAAACAAAACATTTCAATAGAAAATTGAGTAAGGCTAACATCAAATTTTCTTTGTTCAATAAAAGTTTATTTTTTGATGAATGAGATTAAAAACATAAAAGGTGTTTGAAAAACACATGAAAGATTATATTTGAAAACAAACAAACAAACTAACAAGTTCATTCAACAACAACATTCTCCAAACTATTCTACATTCTTTGCATTTGTCGTTTTCATAAATATCTTTCAATTTTTCTTTTTCTGGTCTAATACTGGTAGTACTCATGCCAGTATCAATGATCATGCTACTTTTTCATAAAAGGAACGTTTATTGAGTAAAACAATGTTATGTAAGTCTATTGTTTATCATTTATTTTGACAATTCTTTGATTGACGAGAATTAATGCGAAAACGCATTAAGTGTTTACTTAACTACTTTTTCAAAGACTCGAATTCAAGGCTAATATTAGAAAAGATTAAATTATCTGAATTGATGTCAATTTATTAAATAATATTTATTATAATAATAGATATCTTTCTCTTCAATTCTTTTCTCTAAATACCAGTATTGGAGAGAAACCAAAGTTTGGGAAACTTTACTCAAAAAACTTTCGGATTTCCATAAATTATTTCCAATTATTGTTTAAAATTAATGTTAAAAACATTTATTCGGAGGAAATTATTTTCCTTTCTATTGGACTAAATATTTTCAGAGTCGGACTTCCCTTTCCTTCTCTTCTATAGAATAAAATCGATAAATAGTTTTATGTTTGGAAATGTTTTAAACCAATATTAATAAAATACAATATAATAATAGAAATGATGAATACATCAGTGGTTATGACAAATGGGAGTAATGGCAACCACTCGGAGACTCTCAGTCTATCGTATTCACCGTACGAAGTGTGGAGAGATTGGTCAGTCTTTGTTCTTTACCTGATATCTGCTGTATTGGCCATCACTGGCAATATATTCGTGTGTCTTGTGATTTATAATAAGAAGAACTTAAGATCCACCACTTATTCGCTGATCGCAAGTATGGCCGTCTCTGATATCATTGGAGGTCTCGTTATTCCACTCCAATGGTTATTCTGTTCAACATATCTGTTAGACAAGGGATGGGCTGCCGAAAGATTGTGTGGAATATCAAAAACACTTCAATTTCTTTCCTATTATGTCTCAACATTTTCGATGACAGCCATAGCTATTGATCGCTATTATCTAATTTGTAAGCCTTTGTCCAGAAGAATGAGTCCAATGGTTCCAATAGTTATAACCTGGGCTTTGGGAGCAATACTTATTTTACATACATTTTTTGCGCTCAGAATAACTGAATTCTTTTCACCAGAGGTCAGATAAAACCAACTTTTGTTAAATCTTTTGATTTTTGTGCTTTTTTAGGGAGTGATGAGTTGTCGGGTACTCTTTCCTTTGAAAGTTAGTCTGACACTAAGGAAAGCGCGAGCGATGCTGGTCATTGTCACTCAATATGTGATTCCTCTTATATTAACCGCATTTTTCTATGGTATGGTTGTCAACGCCGTATGGAAGCGACAAAACATTGGACATGTCTCCGAAGACAAGAAGAGATCATTCGATGAGAATAAGAAGAAGACAATAAAGATGTTGATAATAGTGACCGTTCTGTTTGGGATCGCATGGCTTCCCACACATACCATGCATTTCCTCAAATTCTTTACTAATGTTATTCCTATAGGTAAAGGCAAATGCAATGCAACCACTTTTTATTTGCTGTCGTATTGGTTGGGAATCAGTAGCTGTGCTTTCAATCCATTCATTTATTGCTATTTCAATAAGGATTTCAGAGAAGAAGCGATTCGTTACTGGGATCGTCTTCTTCCGTGGTTTAAGATTGAGTGGCAAATCAAATCAGAGGAGAACAGTAACGCCACCGGCACCTCCGCCGCCGGCACCTCCGCCACTGGCAATGCAACCACTTCTGTATAATTCAAAAAATATTTTTCTCAAAAAACACTTTAATGAAAAGGAAATCAATTCATTGAAATAAAATTTATGGCAAAGGTTTTTGAGAAATCAAATAATTTGGTGAAAAATAATTATAGAAAAAAGGATGCAATTCATGTCTTCGGCTTTTGTTTCTTTTTCCTATGTTTTGGATCAGTTCTCCAAATATCAAAAGATCTTATGAGAGACAATTTTGCGGTCGGGAATCGATCAAAAGTAGCCATTTCTAAGAACTGAGTCAGACTCGAACGCATTTCTTTTGGCGAATTTGAGAACAGTATGTCTGATGGGTCCAAACCAGCGCACAGTGACTGTGCGAACGCTATGGCATACACTCCGCCCGAACTGTTGTCTTTTGATTGGGAAACTAATGGCAGTTGAATACGAATCTCCTCTGAGTTACTGAATAATGACTTTAATGAGTTTTTCAGATAAACCGAATAGTTTTCAATGGAGTAATGGATTCGCTCCAAATCGCTGTCATATATTCGCAATGTTTTGAAGGCTTTGGTTCTTAGATTAGAAACACATACCCAATGACTTCGATTGAAAGTCCGGTCCAAAAGAATCTGAACGAACTTTGAATTCTTTTCCAGGGGTTGCAGTCCTTCTACTTTCGTTTTATACTTTTCGAGTTCAGACAACTCCTGGTCATATTTTTTGTTGAGTTCTTCGTTCAAAGCCAACCCCTTTTCGGCATTTTCGAGGACTTCTTCAGTCTGAGCGGTGTTACGCTTCCTATGATATGTTTCGATGTTTCTGATGGCAGTCCTCTTCAATTCAGTCAATCGTTTGTTTTCCGTCTGATATTCACTATATTTATTCCAATCGATTTGAGTGTTGGCACTGATCTCACACAACAACACATTCTGTAGACCTTTGATCTCTGGATATTGTCTCTGAAGAAGTGTTTGGGAGGCGTTTACAATACTATCGCTGATCCACTCATTTTTATAGATCATACTTTTGTCGGACTCTAAGAGAACGATATCATTGTGTGTCCGCCATCTTTCATTCTGTTTTTGTATCTCTTCCTCTCCCAAAATGATTGGACTCTTTTCGCTCTTTTTCTCGACTTTAAGTCCACGAAAACTGTCGGCATTCTTGTGCCAAATGGTGTTATCAAACATAAATCCCTTGTCGTTTGGATCCGAGTTTCTCTTCAGACAACTCATTTTGGGAACCTTAGGAAGTTTGGGTCGACCCCTTTTAGCCACACTATCGGTCATCACTTAAAGTTCAATCAAAATATTCCTCAAATTATAAGTTAAGAAATTGAAGACGAGTTGAGACTAATTTAATTATTTTTTTTCAATTATTGAAACTCGCGATTAATTTATACAAATCACAAGTATTTAACTCTCGTTCGACGCAATAATTCATTTAAATTAAAGTCATTTAAACCCGTATTGTCTTTAAAATCAGATTTCGGTTTATTCTCAGAACTCATTTTCATAAAATTCAAAGAATTGTTTGATTTAAAGTTACAATTCTTGAGAACAAATGGGAAGTATTTGTTGCTGTTGTCGACAGACGGAGGAGAAAAAGAGCGAATCAAAAGAAACAGAACTAAAGACAGCAGTTTATAAGTCAGACGACAACACTCAAGAAGACAAGAGACTGATATCAGAGCGAAAGCTCGTCGAAGAGTCCAAGACGTCATTCAAAGCCGGAGAAAGTGGTTATTTGAAGCAAAAGAAGAAGATTCTGAAGAGAAAATCGGCGAATAGTTCCCAATACAATGCAAAGGGTTTGGTCGACGAGCGCTCCAAAGAGTTTCGTATCGTCAAAATCTTTTTGGATGGAAAGGGCTATGATTTGGTCACAAGTATTGGTTCCGGAAATTATGCCGAAGTATATAAGGCTATGAAAAAGGGAGGACACAAACCGGTGGCCGTCAAAGTCATCAATTTAATGAAAGCCAATGAGAACTACAGAACTAATTTCCTTCAGAGCGAAATAGATATTCTTCAGGTCTGCAAACACACGAATATCATCAAAATGTACGAAATATCTCAGACCCAGAAAAGGATTTTCATGGTTATGGAGTTCGCCCCCAACGGAACTCTAACCGATTGGCTCAAAGACAGGGGTGCCTTCAGTGAGACGACAGCCCATCTGATGTTCACTCAAATATTGTCGGCAATACATCACATGCATAGACATCGAATAGCGCACAGGGATCTCAAACTCGAGAACATCCTATTGACTGAAAACTTTAATCCAAAAATATCGGACTTCAGTTATGCCGTCAAATATGGACCAAACGATGTGAAGAACACTAATTATTGCGGATCTCTGCCATACTTTTCACCGGAACTTCTTATGAGACGGCCGTATAATCCGCTCATATCCGACATCTGGAGTCTTGGCATCTGTTTCTATATTATGCTTAACGACGGGCTTCCCTTCAAAATGGGAAACGACAAACTCATGTTAACCAAACAATTGTCTAAAGACTGGAAATTTAGGACTAAAGTTGAGCCAAAGCTATCACAAGATCTGAAGTCAATGATTAGGAAAATGCTGGAACCCGACGTCGAGCTCAGAATAACTGCCGACCAATTGGTGAACGACTCCTGGATTAAGAATTACTGAAACAAACACTTCTTGAGAACAATTTCCAACATTTCTCTCATATTATTCTCTGATAAATAGCATTCATTTCCAATACTTTTGTTCATTAATTTAAAAAATTTATTAAAATATATTTTTAATAAAATTATCGATTCTTTTAATTTTTCTTTTTAATTAGCTTTAAGTTTAAAATCTTATCAAAAAGTTTAGAAGTTTTGACAAAATAAATGTTAGCCTTTCCTCCACTCAAATGAGGGTTAGTTCCAAATGTTTGGTCACATATTGAAGTTCTATCCATTAAACAAGTTTTAGAGTTTATTCAGAAATACAAATGAATTAAATCGGAATATAATTAAAAACAGATTTCAATACAAAATAACATTAAATAAAATGAATTAAATTTAGTAATAGGTTTCCCTTTCAACACAACCGCCGGGATTTCGACGAATCAAAAAGCGGCGAATCTCGTCATAAACAAAGATCAAGAAAGAGAAAGGAAGGGCGAGAAACCACCAGCTCAACCTATCATTTGGTTATTATTTCAATTATTGTTAATCCAATTTAATCTAAGCTCTCAATTACTCACTTCATTGGATACATTCTGAGCGCGATATCCATTCCCGGAGTGTACGATATGATGGCCGCCAATATGGTCTCAAAAACGAGCGCAAAGTTGAGGACATGATTACTAAGAGAGTTAATTAATAAATGAGAATTAAATGGTTGTGAATGACTGACCCCATTCCCTGTTGCACTATTGAGTTGCGTCTTGTCTTACATATGATCAGATCAGCCCATTGGACGACAACTATCTAAGATTAGAATAGGATAAGTGATAAACAAGTAGTGGTCATCGGGAGTGAGGTCTCACCG
This sequence comes from Punctoribates punctum, assembly GCA_034698165.1. Classification (NCBI taxonomy): domain Eukaryota; kingdom Metazoa; phylum Arthropoda; class Arachnida; order Sarcoptiformes; family Punctoribatidae; genus Punctoribates; species Punctoribates punctum. The sequence goes on along the minus strand of JAQGBD010000309.1, from coordinate 13,065 downwards.
AAATGAAGTATCCGGTGTGACAGGTGTACTCCAATGTCTTTCGCTTCTTATAGGTCTACAACAAAAGGACGTCATATAAGTGCAAATCAAATGAGTGTTTTACCCATTCTTACCCATTCCTGTCCGATTGAGTCCAGCAGATCATTGTTCGCTTTAGTGTCCCACTGATCACGGATTCCAATCAAACGATTGAAGAAAAAGCCGTTTTCAGCCATAATAGCAAAGTATGCGTAGAAACCGGCGGCCGCCTGAATGACACCGATCTGTCCGTAAGACATCGAAATCAGTCTTTGATTCACCAATTTGTCTGTCTTTGCGTTTCTAGGCTTTCGCTTCATTATATCACTCTCTGCCTTTTCATAGGCCAGTGAAATGGCCGGAACCATATCAGTCCCCAAATCAATGCACAGAATGGCAATCGTTCCCAACGGAAGTGGAATATTGAGCAAAATGAAGAACAAAAATGGAGTGATTTCCGGTATATTACTCGTCAGAGTGTATGCGATAGACTTTTTGAGATTATCGAAGATAAGTCGTCCCTCTTCGACGCCGATAACAATTGAAGCGAAGTTGTCGTCCAATAGAATCATATCCGCCGCCTGTTTAGACACATCAGAACCGGCGATACCCATAGCTATTCCAATGTCAGCCTTTTTAAGTGCTGGCGAATCATTAACGCCATCGCCAGTGACCGCAACGATAGCGCCCTGTCTTTGACAGCCCTCGACTATAATCAGTTTTTGTTGGGGCGAAGTTCGGGCGAAGACTATCTCCGAGTGATTGTGAAGAATTTCGTCCAACTGTTCCGGTGAGATATCTTTGAGTTGATTGCCGTGAATAACAGCAACCTTTGCCTGTCGGGGGTCCACCTGTTCTATGGGAACATTCATTCGTTGGCCAATTTCATCGACGGTTTCATTGCCAGCAGATATGATTCCAACCTTTTTGGCAATAGCTTTGGCAGTGAGGGGGTGGTCGCCCGTAACCATAATCACTTTGATTCCGGCACTTCTGCACTTTGAAACAGCGTCGGGAACGGAAGGTCGGGGCGGGTCTATCATTGAAATTAAGCCGAGAAATCTTAAATTATTTAACGGAAAGTTGTTTTCTTCGACATTGAATTTGAAATCTTTGGGAAACTTATCGTTTGGGAGTTTGAAATCACAAAACCCAATAACCCGTTCCCCAAGACTTCCCAAATCGGTGTACGCGCTGTTGAACCGATCACTCCATTGTTTGTCTAACTTTTCCTCTTTGCCATCGATGAAAATAGTGGCACATCTCTCCAGAATCCTTTCGGGAGCGCCTTTCATACACAAGAGGTGCTGATCTTGAGTGCCATCGATTCCCCCTTCGATCAAATGGATAGTCACGTGATATTTGTTCGTTGAGTTGAAAGGGATTTCGCAAACTTTCGGGTTTTTCGAGCGATAATCGGCGACATTCCCGACACTCACTTCCATACGCTTGAGAATCGCTGACTCTGAGGCATCGCCTGTGCACTCCCTTCTCATCACAGATTTTTTATCTTGATCGGGCATGAACTCCGCTCGAGAGCAGAGACAGGCCACTCGTGAGAGGGATTTCCATGAGTCGGATGACTTGTCAAACGAAACGCCTTCGAAATAACTTATTTTTGAATTCTTTTCTATATTTTATCCAAAGAATACCCGTTTGGTCTTCAGAGGTGTCCGCGTCTGAGATCTTATTATCAAACCATAGATGAGAGACAGTCATTCTATTCTGAGTCAAAGTTCCCGTTTTGTCCGAACATATGGTAGAAGTAGAGCCAAGAGTTTCCACGGCTTCCAAGTTCTTAACCAAACAATTCTTTTTGGCCATACGTTTGGCCGTAAGAGTCAAACACACGGTTACAGTGGCTAACAGTCCTTCGGGAACGTTAGCGACGATAATACCGATGAGGAAAATGACGGCATCCAACCAGTAGTAGCCCATCAACAGCGCTATTATAAAGAAAGTCACTCCAAGAAAAACGGCGACCGCTGTGATTATGTTTATGAAGTAATGGATCTCTTTAGCGATAGGCGTTTCGTTCACAGATAGACCAGAGGCCAGGTTTGCGATTCTGCCCATTATTGTGTTGTCTCCCGTCTGGACAACTATCCCGACGGCGTTTCCCTCCACACAATTGGTAGAGAAAAATCCCAAATTACTGGCTTCCAAAGGGTTGTCATTCGAGGATTCTGTGGACCGGGGCTGAGGCTCAGACTCTCCAGTCAGGGAAGAGTTGTCGACTTTGATTCCCTGAACTGATCATAAATACAATTATATTATCCATTATTTGAATCAAAATTTAAACCTTTAGTGAAACGAATGTCAGCCGGTATTCGGTCCCCGCCTTTCACTTCAACCACATCCCCGACTACCAGTTCTTCGGCTTTGATCTCTTTCTTTTGTCCGTCTCTGATAACCAATGCCTTCTGCGGAACCATTTTCTCAAAAGAGGCCATAATTGCTGAAGACTTTGCCTCCTGATAGTACGAGAAACAACCCGTCACCACAACCACTGCCGACAATACTATTCCTAAATATAACTGAATACAGAAGACAATCAAAAGAAGGCCTCAATGGACAGCCCGAAGACATACGTTGTCGAGTGTGGGGTCGGAAGAGGTGAACATTTCAATACCGTAGGCCAGGAAGCAAAGGAAAGCCCCCGCCCACAGAAGTAAAGCGAATCCACCGAACAATTGTTGCAGGAATTTAACCCATTCGGGGGTCTTCTTGGGCGGCGTCAACGCATTCGGTCCGTTCTTCTCCAACAACTCTTTAGCCTGGGATGAGCTCAAACCAGTCTCCGGATTCTGAAGACCAAAACGATTGCAGAGCTCTTCCAATGAGATCTTATGTTCATCCATATGCACCTCCTTCTTGAGGGACTCCAAGTCTTTGCCATCTTTTTTGGGATCTGTCTTCGGATCCTTTCGTTTGAATAATTCATTTAAATTCAGTCCAAAAAAGATAATAATTTATTAAACGAACCGATTTTGGCGGCATTTCTTCAAATCACTCAAAATAAGTGCCAATCGTTTAATTCAATACAAAATTAATTACAGAAATGCGACAAATATTTGGTTTAATTATGAAAACAAAAACCGCCAGAAATTGAGAAAAAGTTTGGTTTTATTACTGAACTACAGTTTGAATATTGTTTTGTAATTTTTGTGACCAAAATATTAGAGAACTCTTTGAAATCACACTATTTTTGGACGTTTTCTTTAAAAACGATAAATATTTTCTAACGAAGAGTTTGATTGCATTTTATGAAAATGTTTGACAATTAATACATAATTTGATTATTGAAACTAAAGGTTCTATTCAATAGAATCTATTGATTAAAAACCATTGGGTGCCAAATGTGTCCCAAATAGACTGAGCTTGATTCATCTTTACAATTAGTATGGGTGAATCAAGCTCATTAAGCTGAGACATGTGTAATCCTTCACTTTCCTTATTAATTGACCTTACTCATACTCACATTTGCTGATATTCAATAAGTGATATCCACTGTTAAGTTAGGTGTGGACCACAGTACCAAGTTGAGTCATCTCAGGCGACTCTTCTCTCAGACGAGGGATAGGGTTTCTCTTCTTCTTCTCGGATTGAGTGACGTCCATAAATAGAAGGAAGAATGAGCCGATCATCAGTAATGCCTAAAAACAATTTTAAGTTTCAGAACAATATTTGTCTAATAAAAAAAGGCCTCAATTTTTGTGAAATGAGATTAGAGTCAGTGCTTTGAGTGACTAATGAAATACCTGAAAGAATCCGTCGTAAGTGACCGTAAATAAGTCCCAACAACTGAATCCCATCGTCGGTCCTCCAATCCGTTGAATGTAAATCTGGAGCTGAGTTTTGAGAACGAGAGGCATATTATTCTGGGAGACGGCGTTCAGCACACAATACGATTCGTGAATCTATTCAATCCATTGATTAGTGTTTTTAACTGAATTCTGTGTACGGAATACCTCATCAGAAACGGCTGCCGCAGAAAATGATATAAACACCAAAAAGAGGAGAAAAGAAAAGACAATTGTGAGGGAAAGCATTTGGAGGATGTAATTCATTTTGTAGAACAAAAGCAATTCAATGAAGAAGCAAATTATGGTCACATATATGACGAAATCCATAGCCATGTAGTACTGCCAGAACTTGTTGGAAGTGACCAACTCCTTGGCGTACGCGTTGTGGAAAGTCATGTAGTGGTTAATCCTGTTATGCATTGTCATCAGATCCAGTTTCGGGTTTGTTTCCAACTCTTTTACCAATTGATTCAATTTTCGAAATTTGACGATAAAGTAATAGCAAAGCAAATGAAAGACTGACATAACTCCGAATTGAATGCAAATCGTATAATAGAGCCAAATAACGGTAACCACAGCCCAGAAGATAGTCGACCATTGTTTCAGATCATCCCTCGGACACATGTAATACATGATATAGGCATAGGTACCCCCAAAGATCAGAAAGAGGAACCGACTCACTAGTTTAGTGGTCCAAAGTGTGAACACAACTCTTTGCCAGAAATCAGAGGCCTCTTCCATATCAATCATCATCTCCTCGTGTTTGACCGTTCCTTTGCATAACTCAAACGGTTGGAGCCAAAAAAGATTGAGCTTAATGTGATCCCTGGCCATTGAGAAGAGTGAGCACGAGATGGCACCGATTGAAGACCAAAATATCAAAACGAAGTGATAATTGAAAGCATCGCCTCTCATATATGCCGTGAAATCTCCTGTCTGTGTGGCCGGCATATACTCCTCGGGCATCGTTGCACAGAACATCCACTTGGCTAACATCAACCATTCCAGCCATAAGACAAACAATTGGTGGCTTCTCTTCCAGAAGGCCTGACCAAAGGTGGTCTTAACACCAAAATGTTGAGATAAAAGACCGATTGATATCAAATAGGAATCGATTTTAACCTTTTTAAGAGATTCGAGGGGAGCTTTGTTCAGATCTCCCCGAGTGAATGCAGACAATACTTTTGTTATTATTTTAGTTCTCGGAGGCATCGCTACTCTCTTATACCTCAGTTCACTAAATGAAATATTTTTCAATAAAATACAGAATTTTATTCGAAAACCATAACTAAAAACATTAAAAACAAACGAAATATAATTCAAAAATCATTAGATTTGAAATATTTATAAGTTTTAGAAGAAAATCATTATTTTGTAATTCTTTTCATTTGAATCATTTAAAAGGCATTCAAAATAAACCGAAAATAAGTTATGAAAACAAAATAATACTTTAATATAGATTTAAGTTTACATTCGGATGAAATTGTTTTTTATCATAATTGATAGAAATTATGTTATTTTGTTTGAATTTAGGATAATATGCTAGAAATATGCTAGTTTACATCATACTCTAAATTGATTCTCTAACGTTTCTATCGGTTATTCAACAACTCTACTACATTTATATAACTTTGAAAATTAAAAAACATCTTTCAATAATATTTTGAGAACTTTGAAGAACATAATTAATTAATTAATTAACAAGCATTTTATTTAGGATACGCAAGCTCACCTTACGCAATTTTATTTTCATCATTCATTGTAGGACTGATTTGATTGAATCAGGGTTAATTAAATCTAAAATATGATTTCATTAATTAGTTGTGTTAATATTGATCTGAAACGTGAATGAGTTCTAAAACCGATGAATACGTGAATACATAATGAGATAAGAATAAAGGGATCAATGAATTTGAAGCAATCGTTTCATTTTTTTCCACTCAAAGTTTAGTCACATTTTATATATCACTAAGTTGTCAGTGAAATGAAATAAATGTCACTGGTCACTCTCTTCATTTTCAGGTAGATGTGAGTTATTAAAATGTCCTAGTATACAGAAGAAATAAACATAAAATATGTATTCCAAGTCTTATATTGAATTCGTGGTTATTTTGAAAACATTTGTATTTTTAATGGATTTGTTAATTGTGAGCGAAAGCCGTACTTATTCTGTGTCGACGTCTTCACAGCTATTGAATGCAATAAACAAAGTGAAAGCCGGAGATGTAATCCTTTTGAACAGCACTTCATTTAAAGGAACGTTTCGAACGGAAAGGAGTGGAAGTCCTAACGCTATGATTGTACTCCAGGGTAATCGTCATACCGTCATATCTAACAAAGAAGGCAGTGGTTTGCATCTCAGAAGAGCTAATTATTGGCATTTGAAAGGATTTATGATAACTAACTCCAGAAAAGGAATGGTTTTTGAGAAATCGAATAATAATATCATAGAAAATGTGAAAATAGAAAACATCGACGAAGAAGGCCTTCATATCTACGACAACAGCAGAGATAATATCGTTCGTGAGTCCAATATTCAGATGACTGGCCTAAAGTCTGCCTCTCATGGAGAGGCCATCGTCATTGGAACGGACTTCAGGCACTGGTACGGACGACTTCCCGATCAAAGTGATCGCAATATCATAATCAATAACAGACTGGGACCGGGTTTCTCCACTGAGGCTATAGTGTTGAATGAGGGCACCTGCTGTGGCCTTCTGGCCAGGAATAACTTCGATGGTCATGGCATGAGTGACAGAAACGGTTACGGGTGTTGGGTCAAGATTAAGGGTGACCGCTATCGCATCGAACACAATAGTGGAAAGGCTACTGTCAGCGAAGGTTTCATGGTCAGTTTGTCCGCTTAGTAAAGTCTCAATTAAGTTTTAAAATATAAGGGGATTATTTATGTTCAGGTGATTCGACCCAAAGAGAGCAATAGTCTCCTGAAGAGTGACCTCATACTAGAGATGGGTGGCTGTGAAAACATCTTTGAACAGAATGAATGTCATTTGAATTCAAACGGTTATTGCATTAAAGTAGTCGACGACAACGAGTGTGGAAATGTTGTCTACTCTGACAACGCATACAGCGATGGTTTGGCGCTGACTAACATTCCTATCACCAGAAGAAAGCGTTCCTACAAATTAAGTTTCATTAGCGATGAAGTCAACTTCCCGCTAATACTGGCCTTTACTTTCCTGCCCTTTCTCTGCATTATATCGACTCTGATTATATATTTTAGGCCCCGCTCTGCAAACATTAAATGAAATAGTTTTCTCTTATTCTGTGCTCTCAAACACAATAAAGTTATCAATTATGACATATTTTACTTATCTATCGATTCGTTCCTATTCTGAGCCATTTTGTCGATTAATCTTTTTTCCCCAAATGAAATGGACATATTTACATAAGTGCTAACTAAAATAGTCTAGTTCATTTAGAATATTTATCTTGCAAATATTTCTGAATTGTTATAAGTTTAAATAATTCTAAGAAATAGCCTATAAAGGAGTCAACTGTGCCCTCAGTCATAAATATAGCAAAACATGAGTTTCATTAATGAAAATTTGAATAAATGAGTGAAAATCAATATATGATCCGTAAGTTTCTAAAAATAGCGAATCTATAACTCAGTTATTCATTGTTTATGTTTTGCAATAATTATCTTCTCGTAAGACTTCCTGCGATCTAAAGTTTATTTGGTTTATCTTCTCGTCATAGAGAGTATGAACTCAATAGAGAATAGTCTTTATTCAGAAAGTCTTCATTTGACTGTCTATTGAACGCAGCGGTGAACCAAATGTTTATTTATGATTCGTTGCATTTCTATCAAACATGAGATCGATTTGAATCCTACACCTCTTCTCTCCTACACCTCTCCTTTCAATCGCTTTTATTTGACCTCTAATTCCTCGTAATTTTGGTTTATCCACAAACTTGTGTTCAAATGGTTTTAATTGATTTAAATCATTAGTTAAGTGACGGAAATATTGACTTTTACTCATATCTTCTTCGGTTTCCATTACATTATCTAAACTCTAATTCAATTATTTAATATATAATGGGATCTGTTTTATCGCTAAACGCTATCAGTTAACCAAATCTTTTTGGACTGCGAGGCATCTGTTGTTGGACTCCCTTTCTCTTCATCTGCGCTCACTCTTACTGCTAGTAAACCCTGTGCTCTATTGTTTGCTATATGAATAACAGTAATTCAAACGCACAGCCAAACGGTGTACTCTTCAGTGTAGATGTGGTGGATGTGCTCTCCTTGTTATAGATCAACATCGAGATAAATATTGAGAACAATATTTTAAAACATTTGCACTGATTTATGGTAAACCAAATTCTATTTTATGCCTCCAAATGATAACTCGAGTTTATCAAGATAGTTTTAAATAATTGTAATAGGTCATTCTTATATAAGATAACGAAAATAGAATAAACTAATTAGTAATACTGTATTATAATTACTATTATAATATCCACTTATTATTACCCATTTGTGAAGAAAGAGTGAATTTAACTCATTATTAGAACTGAATATAGAATTCGGGAAAAGTAAACAAATATAGAGCGGAATGACTGCAAGGAGTGGAGTCTTATTCTGAAGACTATTATTCTTATTATAGAGATTCTGTATCTTTTGAGAAACGAATACTCTTTTGATTATTTGTTTTGTTTGTTCACATTTGCCAAACATCTTATTTTATTGGGATTTCTCCAAATTGATTGAATCCAGTTTTCTCTCATTTCAATTGTCATTTATATGCAATAATAGCATATTTTACGGCTTTATTAAGGTTTGAAATATTTATTCAACAAAATTCATAATTAATTACAAAAATGAATAAATTTTTACATTTATTATTCATTGGATGACAAAAATTATTCGAAGATATGCTTATATTTAAATATATTGCACTGAAAACAATAATTCTATAATTAATATAATACTCACTATATTTAACATTTAAATGATTTCATTGATAATTAATATTCTCTTAAATGAGAGTAATTTTGTTCGCAATTATGGATAAACTTTACAATTATTGAAATATAATAACTGATTAGTAAGTAATACGCTTTTGGTTGTCATAAGTGATTAGTTGTCCAGTTGTTTGAGGCCGTCGTCCCAAACAGTTTGAGGCCATCCCGTCCTCGCCTTTCCATTTGACTTGAATTGTATACTATTGACTGCATTGGAGGTTATTTTGACGCTTTCCTGAAAGCAAAACAAATAATTGAAATAATGGTTTCAGTCATCACTTGAGCTCTTCTTCTAATCAAATACTTTCCTCGCATTCATTCAATGCATTTATAACTTCATTCGCACATAATTTCTAATAAATGACAAACAATTGATTGATTGAAAGGAAGAAATACTAAATTAGATTCAAGTGATTCACTCATTCTGTCAAATGATTAGAAAAATATCGATTCTATTCACCACTTTCTCAATGTTTGAATTTCATCTCATCTCTCAGTTTATATTGTTTTTGATAAATCAAAATATCTTTTTTGATTTCATGGTATAAACAAAATTAAGTTTACTTCAAATGATGTAAACATTTCTCGGAGTGATTTGAAAAATAATTTGTCTGATGTGTCATATCGTAAGGCATTTTCTAAACTATTTTATCGATAGTCTCAAGCATTTTGGGCAACTCAGTCATCCATTTGATTATCCCTCTCATAGTTATTATTTGTTGTCTGCATATAAGTGCTCAGATTATCAAGCTACAGATAAAATGCAATCATCACCAAGCTCTCTATCTTATCCTAAACTTGTGCACAAATTGGACATATTAGTGAATAGAATTGGGAAAAGTTAGGGGGTCATTTAGGGGGTCGTTGTGTCTTAGGTCTAGTATAGAGATTGGCGACCCCTTAGTCTAAAACTAAGAGAAATTCTTTTGAAACTAAAGCTTTTTTGCGTTAATGTGAAACATATCTTCGATATAGGATTTTACGACCGTTTGAGACAAGTATTGACCGAATAGTCAACACAAATATGCTTTCGATTCGTTGGAATAGTTCTCAAATTTCACTAATTTTACGGCAAAGCAATAAAACAGTTCAATGAACAGAAACATATTAGTGAAGACTCTTTTTTAGGAGTCTTTCCCCGTATCTCTACTGACAGTACTGCAAATCTTACACATTTTGTTGATGAATAAGTGTTCCAACTTTGTACTCATCACTGATTTTAGAGTTTTTTATCTGATTTCTATAAAATTAAATCATAAAATGTCATTCACTACAAATCAATTTCTAAATATTTATCGAAATATTGATTGAAAATTGATTTCTTATCAAAAATTTTTATTCGATTGCATTGAAAGAAATGCATTGAATCCGAACCTATAATTACAATCAATATATTTAATGCCTATAATTATAGCCATTGTATTGAGAACTTCATCTAAAATATCAAATCTTTGATATATTTCACATTTGAATAGATTTAAACAAAAAGGGTTTCAAAGTTATCCCAATTGTTCATTCACTATAATTATACCTTGTTAGTTTACTCTCAAGAGATTATAGACTCTACTAAAAAATTTATTATTGATTAACCTTAAGAAATAAGTAACGAAATTTCATTCATATATGCAAACAATGATTACAACAATCGTTACTTTAATAAGTTGTCAATTTATGTGTGAATTGAGCATGGTGGTCGATCACATTTGTTTAAGAGTCTTGTTTCAAATTTTTAGGGATGATTACTGAGTTATTTATATGATTGGTGTTAAGTGTCTTTATTACACGTCTTTTCATTTGTGTTCTCACTTTACTCTGGCCTTCAAAACGAATCTTTAAATAAGAGCAAGATCACTTATCACTGATCACAATGACATACAACTCAATGTGTATTGTTTCTCATTAAGATCATTAGCTTTTCAAACTTGATTACATTAAAGATATATTTAAAGTGGTATTTATTAACGTTTGGACGCAATTAAATTAAGGGGAGTGCCGGACAAGAAAACTATCTAAAAGGTTGGCACAAACAGGAAACAAATGTCGCATATAATAAATTGAAGTCATTTATTAATACACTTATTGTTGTCGTAGTTATCTGTTTGAGTTCTCCCACTCTTTAAAATTGAAAATCTGGCAAAAATGTAAATATTTATAGGCTTGCTCAATTTTTAAAGTTACACTTCTAAGCTAAAAGCAGGTCTTAACAAAGGACTTCGATCTTAAAGTTGGAACTTAGTTTGGATTTATCATATGATTGGGTCATTAAATACATCTTTCGATATATTATTGATAAAATGAGATGACCAAGCTCCTCCTATTTTCTAAATTTTGACAAAATTTGACACAAATGAAAATCTAAAAAACCATATTTCTGATCAATTATTTTGAACAGGGATGTGTTGGTCCGGACCCTTGAGACATAAGGAAGGGCATATTAAAATAACACTTTTAAAGAACATAGAATGAATGTAAGGGGTCTACTCAATTGGATGTCCCTTGTTTGGATTCTTAAACAGTAATGAATGACTACTTGGAGAGCATTCAGTGTAAAAGAATATCTCTTATGGTTAGCTCTCATTAGCTCTCAATTTAAAAAATGATATGAAAAGAGAAGGGAATACCTGAAAATTTTCTCTGGGAGTTCTCTTAGTTGAGGGTAAGTCTGCACGAAAGCCTTCGTTCATTTTCTTAAGACTGGCTTCAATGGGTCCGTGCAATAGTTCAGTTAAGTAAGTGATATAACTGGTCGCTAATCTCAATGTCTTGATTTTGGACAGTTTGGTGTCCGCGGGAACGTTGGGAATACATTCGCGGAGATTAGCAAAAGCACTGTTTATCGACTGAGTCCTCCGCCTCTCCTTTTTGTTAGCCGTGACTCTTCTCTTGACGACTCTGACCACACCAGTAGTTCTATTTGTCAATTTGGTGATCAGTTCGTCGCCATTGTATTCAGTGGTGATATTGTTGTTATCGTCGGGTAATATCTCCAGTTTAGAGTCCGGACTGAAGAAGTGTTCCTCACAATCGGTTTCAGAGCCATAAGTATTGAACTGTTTGTTAATAGGACTGATTGGCGGCGAATATTTGTTTATCCAATTCTGCTTCGGATAGTAAGATGACTGACCATAGATTGGAACCGATGAGGAACTATCATATCTGCTATAAGGATGAAAGCGGTGGCTGTGATGGTTGTGCTGATGATAATGATTAAAAGGTACCGACGAAGAGTCAAAACTTAAATCCATTGTCTGTGAGTAAGTGGTGGACAAATCCGGATTAAAAGTTGTCACATCACCGGATCAAATGCAAGACAAACATATGAAACAATTTTAAGCGCAACTAATCCTTGTATTGAGTGATGTTATGCTTCTCTAATGTATCCGATTGGAAGGCGTCTGCTCTGGGCTCAGGTTAGTCAGCAATTGGCGGTGGAGTTGTGTCGAGGAGGGAACAACTCCTCCCAGAGCAGAGACGCACTTCGCGTATATGGCTTTTGAGGAGAAGTTAAGGGTTTAATAATAATTGTAATCGATTAGGATTAGAATGAAAAATGCGAATCATCCCAATCATCCCAATTATGACATTTTTCAATATATATTACACAATAACACAATTACCGCAAAAGTAGTCTAATATTGTTATTATAGCGGAGACCGCCATATGTGAGCCCAACCATTATTTGTATAATAATCGGATTAATCGTAAGGCATACCAACGATGCAGATATTTAACAAAACAGGCGCTCAATAACTGGATTCTTGTATTACATAATCTAATATTCAGTGATATATTTGCGGCAAACAAACTCTGGCAACAAAACTCATATCACTCGGAAGTATCCATTCCTCGAAAAACAGTGAAATACATTGAATTTGATTATATCCTTAATAAAAGACAATATCTTTCAAACAATTAATCAAAAAGATTTGTCTGACTTTAATTCGCTTATTGTATGCAAATTATCTATAATTCAATCAATTGTTACCTAAAACCAGTTGAGTGAAAATTCGTTTTAAGAATTATAAAAACAACTTGGTCAATTGATCGGTGAATACTCAATAGATTTGAATTGACTTAATAATAAATATAAAGAACCAACAGAATTAAACTCTACACTTCTACTTGAACTTGTTAAATTAATTCACCCGATTAACGTTTAGTCTCACGACCGAATATCACAAGTAGTTATTGAGACCAAGATATAGGGAATTTAGAAGAGATAAACCCAGGTATATTTTTGCAAATATCA
>JAQGBD010000308.1:0-35825 GCA_034698165.1 Punctoribates punctum | reverse complement strand
TAATTGTGATTTTTATTGTCAAAAATGAGCCGGGATTCTGTCTTTGTTTATTAATATCGGCATTTGAAAAATAGATTTAGCAAGTTATTGCAGTTGCCCTCGATTTTATTAGAATTCCTTGGAGCTTTAAACCTTTTTTTGTGCCTTTGGAAAAGATAAAAATTGGAAAACAATTAGTACTCTTTGCCAGCACAATATAACACGATTGTGTAACAGAATAAACAGGCATAGTAAGTTTATAATTATTTCATGAAATGCTATCAATGATAGCCTCTCATTAATAACTAAAAGTGATGAGAAAAGTATCCAAACGTTATCTGAGTGTTGGTTCACTCATACATAAAATCGACGACAAAAAAGAGAAACACAATCGTCGTATTGAGGACAGCCTTGATTAACGTTTCCACCTGCAAGCTATCATATGCACCATATTATTCAAAATATCAGCCAAACATATTGGTTACTATAGCCCTGAGCCTAAGTTACCCACCATTTAGAACGAAATTCCTCTCTTTCTTCTCGAGTAACACCTCTGTAGCCCTCCCTATGAACATCTCTATGAATATTGGATCCGCTATCGGGTAGAAAATGAGTGAATATATGTGATCAGTGATCACATATATAGTTAACGTAACAAACAATTGCTATTAGATTATAAAACTAAACGCTTTTTCATTTAATGGCTGTGCTATGGCTGTGCGGGTAATAAAAATAAAAGTTATATTGAATTTGTTTGAATGTCATCACTGAACAGATTTAATGCATATTTCACGAGAATATCGATTTGTTTAACACAACTCTATGTCAGACACAGAGTATTGTGTATTAAATATAAAATGTATTAAACAAATACCAAATAAAAGGCAAACCAAAGCTTTGCCTCCAATTTGTTGGGCAATGGTTTTGTCAGTTTTGTGACCCCTGTCCGTTACATTTGGCTCATATTTGTTGAACCCTTGACACACACTTAGGCATCACTTCTTGTGCGACAATAGATTTGCTTTTTCTCTTTCGGTAGAAAACAAGACATTTATTGATTGGGTATAAGAAATATGAAACTCAAGTGTTGTACTGATTATACGTTCCGTTCGTTTATTGCATTAAATATGAATTTCATTGATTAACAGGTGATTGGCGTTATGTCAGTATTTTTCATATGTATCTCAATTCTGTCATTTTGTCTAAAAACTCACCCGAATATGAGAGTACCGATGATTAGGAACGTCACTGTTTGGACGACAAACAGCACAGAGTCCTGGGTTTTGGATAAGACACAAACGAATCCACACGAGGCCTTCTTCTACATCGAGTGTGTTTGCAACGCCTGGTTCACTATTGAGATCATAACTAGACTTACATCAGCGCCCAGCAAACTTAATTTCATTAAAGGTATGTCCCCTCACATTCCCAGTGCACTCCACTTCATCCCAAGTGATGGCCAAACAATGTAATTAAACTGATTTCTCCTAAAAAGGCTTTTCCTAATTCACATTAATTCTATTCTAAGCGCCGCTATATGCTTAGAATATGCTTAGAATATGCTTAGAATATGCTTAGAATATGCTTGATCAAACGAGAATCTATAATGAAACTTTATCTTGTTTAATTAGAATTTGATTGAGATAACCACCTCTTATTTTGTTGAGGTTAACCTTGCTTATCTCTTAACTATATATAGATTTGAAATTATATCGATAGCTAATTATTCTTTAGAGATTGTGTGTCGTGTAACCCATTTAATATAGAACCCTGGGCAAATTGATTTAACTCCTTGTTAAAAGTATATTAACTTTTTTCCGCTACTTTACTCCGAATTAGATTTGAGTCTCATTTAAAGTAAAGAGTATTTGATTTGAAGTTCATTTAGTTGTAGTAAATCTCTAATCAGATTATTGTAAGAAATTTTCGTTTGGCTTTCACTCAACACTCCTCCGGCCTCTGCCTCTCCTGAGCCTCTCCTCTGTCTTAACAAGAGATCGAAATCAATTTATATAAAACTATTAATTAAATTATTTGTGTGTTGTTCTCACTCTATGTTTAACTCTTTTTTGGGTGCTTCCGGACTGACTGACAGGTGCTGTTAATGTAATAGACATAACGGCCACCCTTTCGTTTTACATCGATTTAATATTACAAAAATTTTATTCACATCTGGAAAACGCGGATATATTAGAGTTTTTCTCAATTATTAGAATAATGAGGTTGTTCAAATTGACCCGACACTCGGCCGGACTCAAAATTTTAATACAGACTTTCAAAGCCAGTGCCGGAGAGTTAATATTATTAGTGTTCTTCTTGGTGCTCGGTATTGTGATCTTCGCCAGTTTGGTCTATTACGCCGAACGCATTCAATCAAATCCAGACAATGACTTCAATTCTATACCACTGGGCCTGTGGTGGGCGCTGGTCACCATGACCACTGTTGGCTACGGTCAGTACCACTCTATCAGTTTCTCAGACATCACAACAACACATACGACACACACAAACACTTTGCACTCGATTTAATGTATTTCACACAACTCTTAACACATGGATGTCTTGTGTGACAAAACTGACTGATCGACTCTCAAACCCAACCCGACGCCAATCATTCAAATCCAGAGCTTTTTGAGCAACAAATCTGATATTTTCAACCATTTTTAGTGAACGTTCTCCACATTTATTCCGCACTTCTATAACACTCAGAATAAAGAGAAAATTGAATTTTATTTCCCATTTTTTGAACAGAGATTAGATTTTGAGCTCGAATTCAGTTTGGAGTCAGTATTCAGTCAGTTATTGAATCGAGTTTTTGCTCAAAAATTCAAATAATTTAATAATAATTTCAAATATTTGTAAAAATCAATGAAAACTGTGAACTAATCTCAATATAAATTGCTCTCAATTTCTGGTCTGACTCTGACAGGCGATATGGCGCCCAAGGTATTGCATCAATTACCATGCTCTGTTAGCTTATTTGATTGAATTTTTGTTTACCCAAAATGCAGACTTACGCCGGTATGTTTGTGGGTGCGTTGTGTGCATTGGCTGGTGTGTTGACGATCGCACTGCCGGTGCCGGTCATAGTGTCCAACTTTGCGATGTTCTATTCGCACACACAGGCCAGAGCCAAACTGCCAAAAAAGAGACGACGCGTTGTCCCCATCGAAACAGTTCGTGTGATGAGAGGGCCCGCAATCCGGGGCGCAATGAGAGGCGGCGCCAGAGGTGGTGGTGCCGGCAGAACGAGTGCTGCGGGCGCTGACGGACCCATCAGTAGGACTACTCGAAGCAATGCAATAAAAAGCCCAAAAGATCCGTTTGATCTCAAACTCGGCGGAGAGACCCGTATGTCCGCCCCTTTACTTCACTCAATATACTAGTATTTGAAAAAAATCAATGTTTTAGTCATTGAACGGGAAATTTGAGAATTGATTTCAATTCCAATTATTTTTCAAAAATACGTGAATTCTGTGAAAAACATTTCTTTTTTGAACAAATATTTTGAGAGAAACCAAAAATCTTTGAACAGAATAACTGATTTTGAATTATAAAAGAAGGTTATTATGAAATCTGTTCCGTTGTTATTGAAATTCATATCTTTTTACAATTGAAAAGAAAGGCAAACAGAGCACAGAATAGTATCCACACAATTATGTTATTGTAGTGAAAGTACAGAAAATCTGTTATTAAAATAATTGAAACGTCTTATTGAATATAAGATTATTCTTATCTATAGAGAAAACTTAGCAATTATATTGTGAGACAGATGTCAGCGACAATTTACTTCATCTGATCCCCAATTCCAAGACTATATTCAAGACTGAAATTTGTGAATAATAGACTCCATTATTCTGAGAGACAAAAACTCTTATTAAATAAATATTTGCAGAAATATTTGTGAATATATTTTTCTGTCCATAAGTTTGCAGATCTTTATTATTCCATATTTTTAAATACAGGTTTATGTACCAAGATTATAATTCACTTTTTTATTTGCCTTCAAATAAATTAAAATAAATTTGAATATTATTTAGAATTTATATATTTTTAAGGAATTTATATATTTTTTTAAAAAAGTGAATCACTTTAATCGCGAAGAACTTAAGAACTTAAAAATGTTTATTAAAATATTTATTCCTCCAATAAATCATTGGATTCTATTGTTTTCAATAAATGTCAGCATTTCAGTGAACAAGTGCTCCAGATTTTTTTGAAAATATTATTTACCTAGTCTATCTCATTCAATGTCAAATCAACATGGCTAGTTTATGATGTCTAATTCGCTCAGGTTTGTTTTGCCCAAAATCTAGATCTATTCTACCTTGTACACCCAAGAAATTCAAAAATACATATGCAATCAATTGAATACTTGATATTTACAAATCAATAATCGGGTCCCAGAGATACAGTGCTTTATATGTGAGAACCGATTATTGCCTGGCACAAATTAATTATACAAAATGAGTTTAGCTTCGTTGAAAATAGTATTCAAGCTTTGATAGCCGAAATGGCCATGAGTATTCCCCATTCTTTGTACTCAGGCTTTCTAATAAATATGATTTTTTTGTTGCAAAGAAAAAAATTGGAATTGTTACATGCTCATTTAATATTACCAAAATAAATATTCTGAGACAAATTATCCACTCTTTTAAATAGTTAATGGATTTCACGAAATACTTAATTTGGTTCAAAAAATGTTGTTTAAACCATTCATTCTGTGCAATGAATTTATAATTTGCGGAAAAAGTGTTTGTTTTTTATTGTCGGCAATTGTTTTAAAGTTCAAAGAGTCACAAATTTATGGATTTCTTTAGAGTTGATAACAAAAGAGCACTTCTCTCGCTCTTTATTCACAATATTACCCTAACTATAGTTTGAAATCGATTTTTCTGTTCATCAGATTATCATATTTTCAAAATGGTGTGCATTAAGTGGCAAAATGTGTTCCATATTTTTGGGACTCACTTAAAATCAGAGCTCATGAATGGCTTTCTATTTCATTATTAACTATATTATTAAAAAACTTGTTTACAATATTTGATTTATGAATTTTTTTTAAAGCTCTCAAAGCATATCCAGTAAACAAAAAATTTCACTAACATATCAAGGATGGCAACATATATAATCAAGTCGAATCTATTGCCAATTTTATGAATCAGGTTTTCTTTAATCTCATCTCACGAATATAGTTGAAAAGAACCAGGGGGTCTTTTAATCCACTTTTCTTAAGTGAGTGTTTGGCATCACGGGTTGATTTACATTAATATTTTCATCAATTTTAAAACTCTTTCATTTTAAAAGCCCCCTCTCTCTCTCTCTCTCTCTCTCTCTCTCTCTCTCTCTCTCTCTCTCTCTCTATCTCTCTCTCTCCCTCAAATTTTAGAACAAAAAGCACTTCTCAGAATAGTTGAATAATTAGCAAGTTCATAAGAAAGTTTTTAAATTCAAATATGTTTGTTGCCCAGAGTAATAATTTAATGAGGTTCAATTTCATATTTTACGTCAACTCTACCTTTGCTATCGTTTGATACCTCACAGACAGACATCTTATTTTTAGCAAGACTTTATCTTTATTCGCTCTATAAAATTATCTAGAACATTATCTAAGCAAATGTCTACAAAACGGTCGTTAAAATTGTGTTTTATATTCTTTAATCGATTCGCTATTATTTCTTTTTTTATGTAATCCTTAATTCAGTAGAATTTGGTGTAAAGTATTTGTTTATTCCCTTTCCTTAGGAGTGAATGAATGTCTTAGAACGTAATAAAAAAGATTTTATGAGGAATGGCTGTAAATGTGTGGCCTTAAGTCAATTTCTTCTCCATTAACCATACATTTGTTCTAATGGTTAGATTCGAAGTAATTAATGAACGGAAAGGCAGTCATTGATTGCTTGTGTGACAAATGTCTGCGAGTTTTCAAACTATAGTCACACAGTTATTGCTGAACCTGAGGGAGAACTGAGCAAGCTGAATTTGTTGATAGGACCACACATGTTATGATTTATTCGAATAATAGCCAAAACATTTCAAAAGTCAGCTTAAAATCCGCGGAAAAACAATTTTTCAAATCTTCTGTTTATTCAATCGGAAACATATTTCAATATTTTGATCCGAGAGCCAAAGCACTGGATATCAATGGATTATGTATTCCATAAATTTTAATGGCTGTCCATCACTGAAACGAAAACCAGAGCCCAATTGATATTTCGCAGTTTTCCATCATTTCTAATGTCTATTCTTGTAAAGCTTTAATTTTTCATTTGGGAAGCACCAGGGTATCTCAATTATATCAATGTTCTCAATTTATTGACTGAATTCTTAGATAATATTGAGGGTCCTCTGAGAAATCAGTGAGCAATGCTCTGTTGAAACCTCCTTAATCTCTTTGTTATTGAAGATCTTGCTCATTTGAAATTATATGAGATTTGAAATGTCATTCACTACTTTGCAAGACTATGTTCTAGAAATTAGTCAATAGATGTTTCTCTGAATAGAAGAGTTTCATCCAAAAAATAAATTTGTGTAATACTACTAAAGTTTATTGTATTCTCAGATTATTATTCTTTTACTCTGAGATTAATTCGAGAGAATGACAGCAAAAATTCTGTGCAAAATGTGAGGGGTTTTAAAGAGAAAGGGATTCTGTTTAAGCCTTTTTTTGATGCATAAAATAAAAGCCAACACTTTCTCGAAAAAGTACTTAAAATAGGGTTTACACAGCTATCAGACGATAGCATCACTTTTGATCGAAAAGCCTAACTGTTTGAAGAAACTGTTGAAACATTAGGTAATACCAATGGAAAGACAAACCATCGATAAATGGGCTGACAGTAGCCATACATAGCGGAGAGAGTGTGTCTCAAAACGTGATCTAAAAATAGCAAAATGTGTCAAAAATTTGGAGCAGTTTTTCTCTCCTCTAAAATTCATATACTTTTCTCCGGTAGTTGTAGTGAAGAGAACACTGTTTGTATGCATTATTATTATATCTACCGGTGCTCTGCCATAGAAGTGTTAATATAAAATCAATAGCGAAAACAGCCAACAATATTGTGGGGCCGCTGCTCTGCACATACACAATATGAGGACCAGTATTATGGCTTTTGGCACAAAACAGCAGATATTTCTCTAAATGGAGTTAAAGCACAGAATATTCTTGTTCTTAGAACGCAAGTCCATTCCTTAAAATGGTGATCACATCCACAACACAAATATATTTATGAGTATTTATGAGTTAATATTTGTAATACACTCCACTTCTCTCACTCTTTCACTTTGAGGAACATTTCTTATCTCTAATTATTAGATATTAATCAAAACAAAAACAAATAACGGATTTTCTTATGCTTTTGACGGCATTTCCTGAACAGAATAGCCACACAAATAACTAATATACACCATTACAGACCAATTTTAGCTAGACACTAATCTTCTCATAAATTTCAGGGATGTATTTCACGACTAGTCCTAAATCAGAGGCACACCAACTGAATAATTAACTCCGAATTTAGTTTCTTCAATATATTAATAAATATTTTGTTTTCTTCTAAATAATTGATATTCAAAATCAGTTTCATTAAAGATTTTTTTCATTAATTAAATAACGGATTAAATAATAAAATATTAATCAAATTTTTAAATCCATAATCCATTAGATTATTAATAATTTATAATAAAATCATTTGAGTAATGATAAAAATAATCAATAATTGATATTATGTTTTGTTTCCGGTTTATAGGCAAAGAAGAGTCGATACCTATGCTGAACGTTAATCACAATAAAGACGTCCAGCAGAAGGCTCGCCGACAATCTAGTGGTGTAGCGCCCGGAGCTCTGAGTGTGCCGATATCCCGCCCAGCTCAATCAAACAAGTGTCCGGATTCGGCACCAAAGACGCCAACATCATTAGTGCCATCTTCTATGCCGGCCAGTGCTCGCACCTCCATAGTTAGCGAATTGTCCAATATGGCTGATATGAAATCCAACTATGGTAATTATAATTTCAACTAGTCAAATTTACCCAGTTCTGTAAACTCCTATTTAATTGGTCAAATGAGTGTGCTCAATTTTTGTTGTGGGAGATTACTCGTGTTTACGGTCAAAATGATAAAACAATAGAAGACAGAAAGATGCCACGATGAGATTTTGACTCGACTATCCATTATGATCAAGCTTACTCTTAAGAAAGTGTCATTCTTTTAGTGAAAATCCATTTACTTCTCTAAGTATTAAAACCTTTTTAGAGAACAAAGAAATGAAGTCTTTGTAAAAATATTTATCAAAAAGTGTTGAGAAAGTCATTCGTTTATATTTTAGCTGATTTTGAGAGCATTTTGGAGTCGTCTATAAAGAGCATACTTTCCATCAATTTTCACAATAACTAATATCGGGCTCAAAATTCTTCGCCAACACTCACAGATATTGATAGTCATTCACATCTATTCACAGGTCAATAGACAAGAATCACTACTCTATTGGAAGGTATGGTTCGGCAGAAAAAAACCTTAGCTTTCATTCGCCATATCTTTTGCTTTTGAAAACTCTGTATTTTATTTCCGGCAAAAGAAGAGAAAATATTTTGATTTTGACTTTTCTTCCAAAACTCAGAGAAAGAGTTTTTCGTTTCATTTATTCCTTACTCCAAACATAAGATGAATCGTTTGCCGGCTTTTTATAACATATTTGGAAAGAATGACAAATTTTCGGCTCAAATACATTCGGCTTTTTCTAAATCAACAAAAAACCCGAACATCTCTTAAAGTAACAGAAGTTGTGCTCAAAAAACTAATTAATTTATAATCTAATCAACATTTTGTCCCCTAATTAATAACCTTCACTAAAACTATTGATTATATAATTTAATGCTCACTAATATCCGGGAAATATTCTTGGGATCGGTTTAGAATATCCAGGAGAAGACAAGTTCGTGGGCGGTAGCAAGTAGCAGGCTTTATGCCAGGGTCATAACATTTGCGGATCACAAAAAAGCTTACCAAGATTTTGATTAAATGGTAGCCTAATTTATTCCAGATTTAGTGAACGAATTTCCGCCAGGATAGCTCCCTTTCTCATGCTAGATAAATTTTTATGTATTTGCAAGTTAACCCATTTCCATATATTAAATGAAGTAAAATAAAATTCAATCAAAAAAGTGATCCAATTTATATTGAAATCGATTTTGAATTACGCGAACCGAGAGTTGGGTTTAATAGCTATGAGACCCACAAAAGTTGCCATTCAGTGAACATTCAGTGACTTCGAACATCATTTTGCAGAACCAATGCCAACATTGCTCACAATTTACAAGATTCAATTCAATCATCTAAATTGATAGAGAAAATTAAGCTCTAAAAGTAGATGTTTTACATCAGCACAACTACCCTCTGTTCCCCTCTGTTCCGCAAAAATAAGTGAAACATGTTTTTCAAAAAACGAGTCATGAATTTCTGCAGACAAATGAAAGTGTGATTTACATTAATATTTTCGATTAATTTCATTAATTTATATATTATTCAAATTGAAGGCAATTATAATAATAGAAGTTTTGTTGGGAATTAAGGACTCTATGGATGAGAACTCACTTGAATTTTGATAAGTTATTAGTTGAAAGAAATGTTAAACAAGAGTTCCAGTGATTAAACAATTAGATAATTAAGTGAAAAACACTCTTCCAGTGAATACTGTCTTCCATTTAGTGTAAACATTTCTATTCGCTCACTAATTGAAGAAAAATGAGCATGCTGGCGCCAATTTTATTTTTATTACTCAATACTCAACTAATTTTATGCTCAAACAAAAGGAATCCATTCTTCTAATGAAAATCGTTTTAAATTCTTACCATTTATTACATATATATTTGATTTATAATAAAATCAATTTTAATTTGTAGGCAAACGTATGATATCCTAGCTAATATGCTAAAATCACTCATTGATAGACTATTTTAATAAGAAAACCATGCTCAATCAATGATTGACAATCATCTAATAATTCTTATATTTATCATTGGAAAGTTGTATTATAAACTAGATCTTTCTGTTCACTTTAATTCAATAGATAATCATAATGAAAAGGCATCTAGCACAGAAACTGTGAATCTAATTAATAATGCGATAGTATCTAGCACATTACTTGATTAGAAAAGTAAGAAAAATAGTGAATTCATGTCTACGTTCGCGGAATTTGTTAACTAATTATCTGATTTGCGTTTTGATTGGCGTCAAAGCACTGAACAAAACATTATATGATTTAAATAATTCACTGAAATTATATAAATTAATTGATAACATTTCTGCGCTCATCACAGATGTTCAAGGGAATATCTCATTCTAGGAGACCCAGAATAAATTCTTATATTAGTTGCTGACAAATACATTTTGATTGCTTATTCAACCAGGCATTCAATATTTCCAAAGCCTGTGCCTCTCTGTCAAGACTCATATTAATGCAAATCAATTTGAATATAAAGATAATTACATTAATTATTCATTTAGTGTCTGAATGTAAGCGAAGAGACAATAAAAATGTTTAACAAAAAGAGAATGGATTTCAGATTACATTCAAACGGAAAATACAGATAACGATCCGGAGTATAATTTAAGTCAAACTAATGTTATCTGAAGTGTCATTCAAATAATTGCAATCATTTTTCTCATACATTACTTCAATAGAGTTCAGTATTAGTGAATGTCACGGAATAATCCATTTTTGTAGGAATAGCTAATCCATCTTCACGTCAATACACAAACCAAACCTATTCTTAGCTCTAATTTTAGGGATTAACTGGTCAATTTTTGATTAATTCCAAGCAAGGACAATTGCATATATAGAATAGAGTTGTAATTATCATAACTCATTAGAAATCCAAGAGTATTAATCAAGAAAACTCTTCCGCTCAATGAATTAATGATTGATTGCAATGGCGAGGGAGAGAGAGAGAGAGAGAGAGAATTTGTATTAAGAAAGGATGAAATAGTGAACTATATCTCATAAATTAAATACAATTTGATTGGAGAACAGAATTGTATGTTTTGTTTCACGGGTTTATTGACAGATAAAACATAATCAGAGCTGAAGAATGCTTTTTCTCATTCCCTATATTTGTGGTCATTTGAGGTCAACGTCTTTTCCTATCACTGTTTTGATGGAAAAGAGGTATAAATTACAATAATTTATCGATATTTATGTCATTAATGCAGAAAAAATGTGTTACCCATTGATGTCATTTATTTCGATACAATTTCTTCGGAGAAACCTATTCTTCATTTCAGTATTGAGTCGATTGCAAAAAGATTTCATAGAATTGTCTTTTAATACAAACAATGCTTTTCTCATATTCTTCTGTTGAGTCTATTATTGTCTCTTTTTTGTGACCAAACTATAGGACGGACGAGCATTGATGGCAGCGGAGGTCTGAGTGGCAATCAATCACAGCAACAGACGGGTCCACACGTGTCAACGGTGTCGACAATAACAGGCAATTTGATTCAGTTCAGTGAGACGACCAGTTCCGCCACAACTCCATCTGTGGCCTCTTCCAAGTCATCGCCATCTTCTTCTATGTCGGCCTCCACTGTAATATTGACTGCAAAGCTCGAGGTCTGAGTGATCTAAGACTCAAAAAGCGACGGCACCGGCGATTAAATGCCAAACTATAAGTGAAGTTATAATTAAATTATTTTCATCTGACATACAAAACATCATTTTATTAGAGAAATACTCCGAATGCTTGTCGACCACAATATTATTAATATAAGTATTAATAATATTAATAAATAGAGTTCACAAACGAACCCAAAAATCACTCAAATTTGATGAACAAAACATAAACTCTTGAAAACCACTCAACAAATGATTGATTAATATATTAATAATTGATTTATAAAAAAATTTCTTAATCCCGATGACAAGAATCGTTTTACTCATCAATAAGTAATAAATAATAACTAATAATAATAATTAAAAATAATTTCTCTGTAAATATAGTGACAAATACTATAAAAGATGTTATAATTTATTATTAACTAATATAGCCTTAGAAGAAGTCGATAGAGAAAAGCGAATGGACTGCAAATTGAATTATTTTATTGGTTGATAAATGGGTCCAAACCATTGAAAAACATTAATAAAACACTCATTTGTAGGGAACGGGTCATCTAATTCTCAAAAATTTCAGAGCAAAGAAATCCAATGAACACAACATAAAGGAAAGTTCAAAAAATTATTGAAGAAGTAATTTGTGAAAAAACATCGAACAAATAGTATTGAAAATAATAGAGTTTTATCAGAAAAATTCAAGAAATTTGTCGTCAAAACTGATGAGCAAATAATCAGAAGATTATTATAGACTGAATCTAATTCGTCTGACAAATGATTCCATGGATTGTCTGTTAAATTACTTGAAAATAATTTATTTATTTATTGTTTATTCTAAACAAAAAAGCGTTTTGTGATTGCATTCAAATCTTCTCTCAAATAATATTTAACTTAAAGCCGAAGTCGTCGGCAAACAAAGAAAATCGATGTCTGACTGTATTCTCAATAATTGGTTGGGAATCGAAATAACACTAAAAACTAACCAAAAGAGACTCCTATTTGAAAAAGAGCTCAACATTACTGAAAAGGCGAACAGAGATTCAAATTCAGGAGAAAAAGAGTAATCGATTTGCAAATGGATTAAACATAAAGAGAATGTTATTCTGGGATCGTTTTAAATAAAAATCTATACTTTATTCCTGTGCTGAAGACATGAATAAGTCATTGAAAGTAATGCTGAACTTTTAGATATTGAATGAATGATTCGTTTGGCGCTCAGAAGAACCAAAAAAATGTTTTTTATTTCTCAGAGAATTCTTATGAGACTTTTTACACAACAAAAGAGTGGAAAAACTCTTCAATACATTAGACTCCACTCTATTCTCCGTATGTGTAACACATTTGGATTGAATAACACAACAGACAACACACACACCGCCGATAAAAATACATATGAAACGAGAGGACTGCCAGAAGAGGAAGAGTGAGTTCAAGAATCGAAATCTAATAAATCACTCATCAAATGATACGTTAAATCTAAACAAATATATAATCATTTATAACGGAAAATATACAAAAGAAGTGCATTTCTTGCAAAACAGAACAGACTTTTCGAATAATAAAATATACGGAAAATAATTCAATAGAAATGAGTTGTTTTGCCATTCAATGAGTTGTTATCGGAATTACAATTATGGGACCAACTCTTGAGTTATCCATAAAAGACAATTGACAAGACTCGCACCTAATGGCACGTGAATAAAGAGTGGCCAAACCTATTGAATCGTATCTCAAGCTTAAAATCAATGGGAACTCACTCTGGAATGAATGCAACGGATGAGACCCACCATTGAATTCCATTAAGGCTATGATTGCAGCGAATTGCAGAACAGACACACCATAAATACAGAGGGAATGTGTCATTTGGTTGGCACAACATAACGAAATTGCGACCAGAAAATGGAGAGTAATCCAATTAAACGAGTATAATAACTAGCAAAATTGAATAACACTTCCACTCGAGTATGGCTTTGAATGCAACAGAAAATCAGTAAATTAGTGAAAAATTACGAACAAATCGGAAAGAATTTTGTCGACAATTACTCATAAAATAAATAACGACAACAGAAAAGACAATTCAATTACAAGCGATTACACTATTCTTGCGAAACATTATTATAATTCTTCCGTTAATTCTATGCATTGAATGACAAAAAACACACAATTCTCACAATTGATTAAAGAAATTCATTGAAAATAATTCAATTGAATTAAAGTTTTATTTATTATTCCAGAGTTTTTAGAGTCTGAAAAATGAGTTTTAAGCACAACCACCAGCGTTAACACTGTCCCCAATTGAGTGACTGACCGCTCATACCATTGATTTATCAAATTCTCAATTAACTGAAAAACTGTAGAAAATAGTTAAACAAATAGAAGAGAAATTCATTATTTATTTTCAGAACAGAGAGAAAGAGGAATAAAAAGTCCTTTTTTGTACTCAATTGGAGAAAAGGTTTTCTTATTTTAATTATTTTTATCATTACTTCGAGAGTAAGACTGCCTTTCCTTTTATATACCGCTTGTAATGGTTTGACTCGAGAGCACAATATTAGGAGAATTTCAGCCAAATTCTCAATAAACAGGGTCTGTCAAAAACAAAAGAAGAAAACCAATTAAAACTTTTACTAATTACCGACTAATTTAATAAACAAATTTTCTTTTGTTGAATCAAAAGGAGAAAAAAGTAAAACAAATAAAAAGGAAAAATATAATAAATGTTTGGATAAATCTTTTGAGAGAAAATTTCCGACATTTTGCAGACAGAAGAGAGCCCTCAAGAAATGATTATAAGAGTTGAGAAATAAAGACCAAACTCTTTCTTGAGAGGACAGGAATAAGAGACAAATAAATTCTAATCAACTCTAATGTATATCATTGGAAATAACAACAAAATACACGAAACTTATGGTGATTTCAGTGACGCCCCAAACACTGAGTTCACTATAAATGTATTGAATTTAAGTGACTTTTTGTCTAATGATTACATTTAAAAATCTAAAGCACATTATTATTACTAATATTACAATTATTAACTAATACTAATTAATACTATTAATTGATAAAATATATTTAATAAAAATTTAAGAGAATACCAAAACACGTTCTGTCATTTCTCTATCTCTCTAATGACCATGCTTAATTATTATGGACAAACAAAAATCAAATGTTTGAAGAGAATAAATTGTTTTTTGATTCTAAATAAAGTTTATTAAATTTCCGAATTATACCGAAAAAGGATTAATTTTTCTGTTTGGTTCATACTTTCATTTTGTTAGCTAGGTATTTCACTTGATCCACGATTTAATTGTCAGATATCTCTTCAATGTACTTCCTTTAGTGATCTATGTCTTTGAAGTTTGAGTTGATTCTCAGAAATTTGATTTTGAACTCTTCTACGTCACTGGAGTTAGTATATAATGAAAATTTAATGATGTGCAAGGTAAGTTTCGGTCTCACTAAGTTTCACTAATCGCAAACTTGAGGCAAGTTTCGGATAAAAAATGTAAGAACTTTAGCCCGAGCTAAAAATCTCTTCTTCTTTTTATACAAGATTATGCAAGGTGATTTCGAAATCTCTCCCCACTTGAACACTACGGGCAAAGAATATTCGCTTTCATTGATTAGAAAAATCTTAATTCAGAGACAATTCTTTTATTCTGGAAATTGAATTCTTTTGAATCAATTGCTTAACTCTTTGAGTGAATTCTAGTCATTTATATTGAGAATAATTAGTTGGCATTAATTAGCATTAAAACAATGGCTTTCACTACAAAGTGTTGGCATTACTCTCATCTGATAACTAAGTGAGAGACAAATTCGCACAAAATTCGGCGAAAATCCAATTCCAAGAACAGAATTGAAATACTAATAGGAAAGACATACTTAGTCCGAGAGGAAGCACCAGATTCTGGGCAACACTAATACCATTTAGAAAAACAATTGGACGGAAATCTATTGACGGTGTGACCGGATAACTGACTGCTCCCCTATTATATTCATAATAACAAAATGATTTATTTCTCTTAAGATTAGTCCCGTTATTACCTAAACTACTCATAAATATTAGTCTAAAGTGATTTCTAAAAATAGATCTCAATTTCACAAAATCTCATTAATTCAAGTAAAGAGAGTATGCATTTAATTGTTTAAAAATAATCTAGAACAAAATCATTAAATTTCGAATAAAACACTCAATTTAATGAATAGTTTCATATTTACAGCGAACAGAATATTCTTGATTTAAATTCAATAAAATAATTGAAACTTTAACTAAAAGACGGCGACTCTTATCCCATACACTAATAATTCAAAACATATGTCAAAATGTTTGGGATTTTGAAACGTTTTATGTTTTAAATAAAGACAAAGTCGTTCCCAAATACTATGCGTCAAAACATTTGTAAAAATTATATAAAATTAAGTCAAAAATTAGATAACATTTAAATGTAAACAATATTTTAATTCAATGATTAAACTAATTGTCGTTAAATTTAATTAAAATTTTCGTCGAAATTATAGCCAATGACTGAGTTATGAATAGTTCGGTGAAATTTCGGCAAAAATTTTGACAATAATTTTGGTCATAATTAGAAAAATGAAATGAATTGAACCGAAAATCCAAAACAATTTTAGTTAAAGTTATCTAAAGAAGTGATTAGATAAGAGATCCGACCATATGATGGACGAACACGAAAAGAACGGACACGGGTGGGAGGCATACGACAAACGGGAGTTCATCTGCGGTCTGTTCGCGGCGTTTGTCAACATAAACGTGACGTTTCCCATCTCTAAAGTGATATTCCGTCAGATGCTGTACGGCCTGCAGACCAAGAGTGCCGTCAAACAGCTCCGCAAAGAAGGCCTCCGATATCTGTACCGCGGAATCGGTCCGCCATTAATGCAGCGCTCGATCTCCACCTCAATAATGTTCGGCTCTTTCGCGGAGTACCGCAAACTTCTGGAGACGAGTTATGGCAGAACTGTTGTGCCCTCTCATACCACCCGTTTCTGTTTGGCCGCGTTTATGGCCGGTTCGACGGAAGCCGTTCTGACCCCTTTCGAAAGGATACAAATGCTTCTTCAGAACAATCAGTTCCATCACAAGTATAACAACACTTTCCACGCCTTTCTTAAGCTCCGGAAATACGGGATCAGAGAATACTATAGAGGGCTGACCGCTATTCTCAGCCGAAACGGACCCTCAAATATATTATTCTTTAGCTTCAGAAATAAGGCGAAGACTTCTCTTCCGGTTTTGGAGAGGTTTGAGCACTACTGGTGGTGTCAGTCGTTCAAAGACTTTATAAGCGGTGCCTGTGTTGGGGGTCTCATCAGTAGTGTGTTTTACCCAATAAATGTGATCCGGACTCAGATGCAAACGAAACCGCCGGGCAGTCCATTCGTGTCAATAAGTCAGGCGGCCAGAGATGTCTATATAGAACGGGATCGGTCTCTACGGAAACTGTTTTATGGGGTTCACGTCAACTACAGCCGTGCCTTTCTTTCCTGGGGTATAATCAATGCCTCGTATGAAGTGTTTCGGAAACTGTTGTATCGCTTCGACGACTAAGTCATACATCTCTTGGAAAAGACGTTCTCTTCTCAGACAACAGTTTTTTTTTTGATGAAATTCTCTCTAATATTAGTCTTTAGACGTATTTCTCTCTTCTTTTGGATTTTTTAGTTTAAAACTCATTAATATTTTACTGAAATTTATATATATTTTGAACTCAAAACTGAGTTTTTATTTCTTAAAATAATATTTCACTCAATTTGTGATTTGTTTTGCATTTTAAGTGACTTTCAAATCGAAATCTATTTTAAAGATTTCCGAAATCAAGTTATAATTTATTAAATTTTATTAAAATTGTTATAAAATATAATAAAATCGGTTCTGAAATCAATTAATTTATAGAATTTGAGAAAACTTCTGACCAGAAGTACAGACAATGCATCCTTCGATTGAGAGACACAGGGATTCGCCACAAGTGCTGAGCGATTGTATTGAAAAAAGTGTTCAATCATTTGGTAAGTGAATCAAAGTTGGGTCCAAATTGAGTAAAACTGATCCAAACTTGAAGTGAATTCGTTCGGAATTACATTAATTAGATTTCATGTATTTTTTGTCGACAAAAATAACAATAAAAACCGCTTTCATTCGAGGTCTGAGTCGTCGGACATAATGTCAGACAAAATATATCTAATCCTCGAGAGAGTGACCCAAACAACAAATAGATTGAAATTTAAGACAACATCCAAACAAATATTGTTTTAAGCGGTGTTTCCGACACATAGACTGTGCCTTAATTCCTAAATCAATTGCAATCAAATCTAAGCCAAGAATTTCTTCTAATGGTATATAAATACAGGTTTTTATGACATTTATGGCATATCCACAGCTTTTTACTTCAATTATTTAAGCCAAGAGCCAAATAATCATTAATAAATGCCTTAACACAACAAATTGAATAATAGGTTTGATATAAAAACAAATTGTATTATAGGAGTGAGAAACGAGTCATTCATTAATCGAAAAACTTCTAAAAACAAATCATTGATTTCCAAGACTATGGATATAATAATATAATAGACAAAACTTTTTCATTAATATTCAAATATTTCCACTGAATTATTCACATCACAGATAATAATCTCTTTTCTCTCTATCCTATGGAACTACAGATAAGAGAAAGGGAGGGAGAGGGAGAGAGAGAGAGAGAGAGAGAGAGAGAGAGAGAGAGAGAGAGAGAGATTGGCTTAACATATGATCAAAAGAATAAATTGTGTTATTATTTCAAATCCAATCTATGATTTGTTTATCTCTGGTCCAGCTTTCAATCAGGAAAAGGGCTTAATATAGTCGATGGACTCAATGAAGTCAATACCAGTGCTGAATGTCGTTGGAGTCAATCGACATTTCCATAAGGAATGTAAACAATCGAAGACTTCTTTCATTTTCAAAATAATAAATTGAATTAAAGACAAAAATAGTCTCTTCTTATGTAAGAGAAGACAAAGATTGAGTCCATTGAAATGATAGACATATCCTGTGCTTCCATTTAATTACAGTTTCACTTAATTTAATTAAATTTTGTCACAAGTTTTTCAAATTAGAATTTAATTAAACTTTATTTCAAAGTTTAGACATATTTTAATCCAAGAGCTTTTCAGATGGGGTTCAGTTTCAGTACTTCCGATTTCATTAAGTCTTTTACTTGTATTCACTAATAATTTGATGTGACCAAGCTACTAATCATCATCGATGTATTATATTTAGACACAAACCTATTCTTCGCTTTTGCATACAATTATTGGATATTCTGTGCGGACACTCAATACTGAAATCTGTTGTCAATACCACTAAAGACCAACTGAGAGACTAATTCTTAAATCATTACATCCAATGAAGTAATCAATGGTTTAATTCGTTTTTAAGACTTTTATTTTAAAATTCAAATGAAAACAAATTCATAAAAAAGTAAAACAAAATTCTTTGTAAAGAGTATTCATATTATATAAGACTCGAAATCAATTCGCTTTTTTGGACTTTCGTGTAGTTTTGGTCTTCTTTTTCTGTTTGTCTTTGACTTTCGGCGAAGTCCTTCCCTTTGGTTTGGGTTCGTTATTATTGGTGACCAAAAGGCTGTCCCTCTGTGTGACTCCTAATTCGCTGACGGGTGCGGTCTGTTCACTGTTTAGCGACACTTCCGATATTTTAAGGTTTAGATTCAAATTTGAGTCCAAATCTCCAAACTTGGGGACTGTCTTTTTAGTCGGAGTCTTTCGGCTTTTGGTAGTCTTTTCAATTTTACGACAACAACAGCACCAGACGATGAGCAGCAATACCAAAACGATGACTATTATCATCACAACTGTCAAAATGAGAATCCATTCCCACTGTGGACCCGATTTGATATAAGCCGATGGGTTAGCAGTGGTCCCATTACCGCCATCAGTGGTCGGCATACTCTTCATATTATTTTCATCCATTGGTTTGGAATCAGTGAACAATACAATAGAACCAATGGATATAAGAACTGATCTCAAGAAGTATTTCAAAGCCATTGAAATTCAATTCAGTTATCTTTCAATAATTTAAATCCAAGTCTTAACGAATATTTTGAATATGTTTTCAAAATGAGAATTGAAAACTGATTTCTTTAAAAATCAAATGAAGGGCGAGATTTGCACTCAAACTAAATGTCATTAATTAATTGCTGGATAACTTAGTGAGTCATTTGAAAGTATTGGTCGCGCTCTCAATATTGGCACAAAATTATTAAAAAACTTGTCTTTCGTTTACTTTGACTCCTATTCACAGAAATGTATTTCTAAAATAATTGTCTTAATTTGAAGGCAAATACTGTTTTTGTTATTGAATTAAATTTGGATTAAACTTCAGTTTCTTTCGCAATACGTTTTCAGACCTATTGTTTGGGTTTTTGGTCATCGATTGCGTGATAGGAATGTATTCATTCAATACAATGGGTTTTCACTGAATATTCCTGAGCTGTGGTCGGCTCTGATTCGATCAAACTTTTATATGTTTGGAGAAACAGAAAATAACAACCTTTACGATCAAATTGAGTTTCGAGTCTCATATTATGGCACCGGCTTTCAGAAAGAATGACCCCGAACAATAGCCAGGTCATCAGCACCCAATACATTGCACTATACTAGCCGTCAATAACTGTCTATTTTCCTGTTAACTAAAATGATTTATTGGAAGACTAAAAATATTTGGATAAGAAATTTTCAATAAAAATCAATCTTGAACAATTCTCGAGAATAAGATAGGTCTGTGTGATCCCGGTATTTGATTCTGTCATGAATTGAAAAAATATATTCCTATTTATTCTCGAAAATGAGATTTCTTTTATTGGATTTTGTGTTCGTCGATGACTACGAATAAAATATATCTCAAAATAAAACAGAAAACGTCTGAAAAGGAATTTCAAAAATTCTACACATTTGTGCTCTTGGATAAAAAAACGAAAAACTAATATCGATTCGCTTAATAAGTTTGGGGTAATTAAAGGGTAATGTATTCGAAATTTTATTACTTTCTGTCTTTTGCCAAATATGCTGTGCTATGAATAATGACTTCTTTAATGGTATTCGGGGACCTATCCTATTGATATACTCTGATGAAGTTCCTTAGTTATGGTGGTCCGGTATTTTAGAATTTGCCGGGTTTGTTGAACAGCATATAATTTCCGGTGGAAACTAAGTCCGGGCTCTTATCTGACAGGAGTTCAATATTTTTCATTTCGTTTAGAACTGTATTTATCACTATATCTAATGGATATTCAAAGGACTTCAATGACCTAGAACCAAATTTGCCTGCAAATGTGGTCATCCTATACAATAGGATAGATGTTTAATGACTAGAGTCGACACCTCTCAAAGTACTCAGACCTTAACGACCCTATGGTTGGGAGTGTTTGATATTATGATAGTGTTCTTCATATTGTGATTAACAGACTATACAAAGACATCCAAACTGTGCTCGAGTTTTATCGAAATCACAAAAACCTAATCGTATTGAATTACATCCAGTAATTGATTTTTCTCTTCTATTTTCCTTCACTTATAAGAAAAATCACAAATAATAAGCTTTTTTGACGTCTTTTTGGTCGCAAAAGAAGTGATTTTCAATTTAAGGAAGTTTTGAATTTTTGAAATTTATTTACATCGATGTCATCGAACTTCTTATTCAATGAATTTCAATCGAGAATCAAATGTCTGACACATTTAGTCGTGCGATGAATAAAAAGCTGTTAGACATTCATAATTTACATTTTTATCGGAATTTTACAGTAGAGTCGAGACAGTTATGGATGGCCTCCACTGTAATAGTTGTTTGGCTTCCAATTGTTAGCCACTAAACGACTAAATAAACTAAAGTCAACACAATTTCACTGTTTATTTATGTCGAGGGAGAGAAAGAAAACTAAAATTTAATGAAAATTCTGGTCTGAAAATATCCATTCGACCCAAAACTCATTGCCGTTTCCTTCCTGTTCTTAGTTCTGAATAATTGTCAGTAAATTTATTGATTGCCGCACAACTCAAGAATGTCTTCCGAGAACTTCTTGGTCTGTTTCTAACTTATTTTTGCAACATTTATAGTCAGAGTGTATGACAAATGTGTAGTTCTTTGATGTCTGATATGTTCGCCGACTTTGTCCGCGTATTTTAGTTGAAGAGGAAGTGTCTGATGTGTTAGAACTGAGCAAAACTTTGGCCATAATTTATTCGAGTCATCAATTCATCAAAAACTACTCAACAAAACACTTAAACTATTTTTTCTCTAAACAGTGATCTAAAAGCAGTTGAAGTCATGAATCTCAACCATTGGTTCCCATTTCTCGACAGCCCTCTGAGCACATGACCAGAGATAAGCCACTCATCTCTTGAACGGTATTAATGACACAAATCATTCACTACAGTCTAGTTTGGTGTTCAACAAAAAGCAACAATTTTTAAGCCGTCTCTCTCTCTCTCTCTCTCTCTCTCTCTCTCTCTCTCTCTCTTGCTTGGTTAATTATTGAGCAGAATTTCACCCTAATTGAGAGCAGATATCCAAACTTCAATATTAATGGAGAGTTTATCTTATCTAGCTTATTTTCGATGTCAAAAAGAGAAGACTGATTGACTTATTACATATATTTCATAAAATAATTATACTCTTGTCCTTGATAACTTCTATCTTCAAATGAAGCTGTATGTCGATTAAATCTGGTCTCGTGTTACAGCATCATGGTCATTTATGTCAACTTAAGGCCAATAGGAGAGAGCACATCCATCATTAATCAGAGCATTAATTACTAAACTCTTAATTATTGTTGGCTTTTATTTTAGCAAAAGAGTAATGATTTTATTATTTTCCTCAATGAATCAAATTATCGATTATGAGAAACAATGGGTTTTTCTCAACAGAAAAAATCGATTCTAATTAGTATTTCATTAGAAGAGAAAAAATTTATAATAAAGTTATGACAAAAAATGTAATGAATTCTATGTTTGGCCTAAATTTTTGTTTCAATTGAAAAGATATTTGAATGGATTTCTCTGTAAATGTAATAAATTTATGACATAATTTCGTGGCTCTCTCTCTCCCTCTCCCTCTCTCTGGCAAAAAGTGATCAAAAGCCTACCTTTACTCACATCACTTTCGATATGTATTCCCATCTGGAAAACTAAAATCCAGTTTCTATAGAAACGTTTGAACAATAGATATACAAACATATAGTTACGACTTGTTCTGTGCTCTGCCTCTGACACTATGAAGTGCCACCAGAATTATATCACAAACAAACCATAAGCTCTCAACTGTCTATCCATTGCATCCCTATTGATATCCGTCTCAAATGACATTCAAATGGGATATTCTTATCGCTTATTGACTCATAATTTCAAAAAACAAATAAAATTCTTTGCTTCACGTCTTTCAGATTCTGTGCCCAAAAACTATAATCAAATTTCCATTTTTGAAATTTTATATTCCGGTCAAATCCACAAAACAGTTGAGAAGAGTATTGGTATTCAAAGACCTCTTCCATGTGTTTAATTAAATCACAACATTCGTTATAACAGTTGAACTGAAAAAAGTCATTATTTAAATATCTATACAATTATCTGATAACTCAACCAATTTAGGAGATAAGCAATAAAATTACTGAAAGACAAGAAGAAAAAAATGTTCACTGCTTGAAAACATTAAGTTAATTGGTGCTATTCCTTCGGATTAAAAATATGCCGGCTCATCAAATGGAGGAATAGTACCAACAGATGGATGAAATCCTCTATTTTTTAGGCACTTTTTCTGAAAGCATTTCATTAAAAATAAGGAAAATCTTCTCATTAGAGTCGGATAGGCTTTCATACAAATATAAAAGTGAAAAAATCTCACATTTGAAATGTGCAGTAATGTGCATGATGTGGCTAGGTCATCTATGAAATAAAGTTCAACTTCTTTAGAAAAAGTTTTGATAATCGGACTCAATTTCATTTTTAAACTTTTAAATTTGGTTCAAATATTTTTTATTTTTCACAAAAAATAACTTCAATGAAGTTATTATTGAAAAGTAAATAACTTTTTTCATATGAAATGATATCCGTTTGGAAAGTTGTCACAAGAAATTCACAGTAAATTAAACGCTCTACCGGTCTCTGAAGAGTGGACAGTCTCCTAGACTGGAGTCTGGTGTCAGCTAAATGTCTTCACTGGCCATAAAACTGATGCACAATATTATTATATGAAAAGACATTTTTTTGCTTTACTTGAAGCTTAGGGAACTATTGATATGTCGGCCGCAATATTGAGAAATTGATGATATTTTTTGCTAAGAAAATTAGTTCTTCACTGAATTGTTTAATAAAAGAGACAATTGATTAGTTCAGTGATGAGATTCAGCCATAAAATGGTTGAGACAACCCATCGGCCGTCAAATTACATTACATTACTTCTGCTTTTCTAAAGGATTTGTCTGAGGATTAGCGATGAATATGACTTAAAGAGATTAGAAGACAAATCCATTCAATTAGTTCTATAAATGGGACTCACATTCAATTTGATGATATCTTTTCTCAAATAAAAATACCAATTAAATAGATTCCTGTTTTCTAAGAACAAATAACTTTTGTATTTGAATGAAAAGAATCTGAATTTAAAAATTGAAAACTTTTAGTATAAATATTTGTTTATTTATGCAAATAATTCTCGATTTGTTTGATCAGAGTTTTCAATAGAAAATATCTTTTTTATTATACAATTCTAAAGGCAGTGAATATTTCGAAAGATTTCTAAAAACTTGATTGGAATCCATTTCCGTATGACTGCAACTAAATTAACAAAAGATGAGTCAAATATATGAATACATTAATAAGTTCTAAATTCATGTATTTATTGAAAAATATTGAATTTGTCCCATATTTTAGCCAAAGAACAGAAAAGTAAACATATATTTTGTCACAATTTGTTTGGATTACTGATTGAAAATCATTTGGGATATAAAGAAATTTTTGAATTTATCTATTTATCGATTATTTTGAATTTATCAAAGATTGAACTTTGTTTGTTTGTTTGCTAGTTGAATTGAATTGCATTTTTGTTTGCTTTTAAATTCATTTATATTCAATGAAATTAATTCCTTGATTTTCAACAAAACATGAATTATTTTACCTTGCTTTAAATCAATAGTTTAACAAAAACTTATAAATCAAGGCTTAAATTATAGAAATTATAGAAATAAGCAAACCTGGTCTGGAGCCCAAGGGAAGGTTGTTGCAAATAAGTGTCATTGCCGGGGTATAAACACCTAGGGGTGTCAAATCACAAAATATAGATTTTTATTCAGATTTTACTATATTCTACACATTGGTCATCATGTATTATATTTTGCGAACAGCTCTATTGTGATTTCGTCATGCTAATTTTGTATTGTTTTTTTCCTTGCAACAACGTTCCCTTGGGCTAAAGACCAGGTCTGGAAATAACAATAGAAATATAAAATCAATAAAAGTGATAAAAATAGAGTTTGAATAACTATTTTCTCATTCTTTATGGGAAACTATTTCCTTGAAATTCACACATTATTTAAGTAAAAGTCAAATGTGTGGACAATTCAGTCGTTGAGACATATTATGATTCACGATAATCGTTATATTTTGCATTTATTTCGTTCCCAAATATCTTTTATATTCCTTTACAATCATTGAAATTTTTTTATTGGGGTGAAAAGGGTTAACCAAGCTTATTAAACTTTGAAGGGATGAGTAATTCATTAGATTTATCACAATATCCAACACTTCTTCGTCTTATAGTAAAAACAATGTTAAATACGACGAAAATATTGGGTATTTCCATTGTTCAGAATCCTAGGGGGTATTTAAGCTATGACTGTGTGTGTGAACTCCACTCTGGAGTAAACCCGTCTATAAAACTAATAATACATGTAATAAATCACACGATTTTCAACTCAAGAATTTAAAGCGTTTTGGAATTTAAGTTTTGCTTTCAATGGACTTAAGGACAGGCCTTTACCTCAAATGCAAAGTGTATTTTTGGATACTCTTGGTCATTATGGGTCAGTGGATATTCTCCAGAGTCTCGTTAGTGCTCACAATCTTATCTCCTTTGTGTTGGTTTTGATAAAAAAGCATTTTTCAAGCTATCACTCGATAGGAAAATCTATATCTATTTTTTTTAAGTCTTATGTTTCAGACGAACGGCTTTTCAATTATTTTCAAATCTAAAATCTGTGATATTTGTCTTCAGTCGAGTTATCCATTGATTTATCAACTGATCAACGGTTTGGGTTTACACTGTTTTCGTCTGTTTTTACACTATAAGTGTGACAATTGGGTTGACTGACAAATGGTTGACTATTTCAGACACAACCAGAAAACAAATGAACAACTTTCAGATAAATGTATTGATTCCAAGACTTACATTAAGATCAAGTGATAAATCTTAAGAAAAAGAGATAACAAAATTCTTGTGATTAGTTCTGAGTATAGATTCAATAATAAGGTTATTATTCTGAGGAAGGAATGAATTTTGTGACAACCATTATATTAAAGATCATCGAAATGAATGACAGATAATATTATTTTGTCACAGAATAAGGCAATGATTAAGAATCTGAGCGATCGAATGGAAATGGATACATTGCCTTGCTCATAATTAACGTCCAGACATTGTCTCGTTTTCAGATTAAAAATAAAATTCACTGAATTTAATTATTTCTTTTGTTTTTCAAATATGTATAGAGAATACTGAAAATAATTGCAAAAAGGAAATCACCAAGCTATTCCTGAAAATCTTGACTAAAATCAAAAGGAATTTGATTTGAAATTGAAGTATAGACAAGAACATTCTATTTAATCAGATCACATTTTCAAAATTTGAAAATACAAAATTATGGCTTAGAATATGAGGAGCTCCCGGAGCACCCGGTGGTGAGCCCTTAATTATGTTGAAATAATTTTGATTTCGTTTCATACAATCCCGTAATGAATATAATACTCTCATTGTTTTAAGTCATTGAAAGCATTGTTTTTGTATTTATTATTGCAATCAAATGGAGTGAAAATACCAAAAGTCATCGCATAATAAGATGAGTGACATTTCATTTTCTATTTCCACAAAAATATTAGGTCAAGGGTTCAAAGGAACAGTCAAATGAAGTTATTCAATGAATGTCCAAATATAACAGAGAATTAATTCAATCTAAAGCTCTGGAAGGGCTCAACCATTGTTGGAATTCAATGGCTTCCCTCAAAGTCTATAGAAAAATGTCTTATAACCGATAAACAGATGTGTGAATTGAGGAATAAATCGGCACAAAATTTAAGCTCAATATTAAGTTTAAATCAAATTTATAGAAACATTTGTTTTCATATACAATGAAAAGTGGAGTTAAATATTTATTCATTACATTTTGACTATAATTTTGCACTAAATATGAGCGAACAGAATGTAATTGTAATTCTAGGTCTGGTCCTCTTCATTATCGTCAACTGATTCGTGAGGCTTTGTATGAGAGGAGAGCCATAAAAACAGAACTCTAAGTAATAATGAATGAGATTATGAGTATAGATGACAGACATATAGTGAACACATTTTTCTTAAAGTTTATGTATTTTGGTGTCTGTCTCTCAACGCATTCATTCCCTGATTTGCATATCTGAGTGCACCGACTCCTTCTCCTCCACTGAATTAATGGAAAGCCTTATAATATCTCAATTTGCATAATGCAAACAATTGTCTCAATTATACTGATTTCACTCAATTTCAGAGCACAGCCTCATATTTGCTCTTCATTTGAGGAGTAACTCTTATATGAGTATTTCATTGGCACAATACGTGCAAAAACATTATATTTCCTCTGAATAAATGAATAATGAAAAAGATGTCTTTTTTCAAATAACAAATGAAGTGATGTTTGAATGGTTTCAAAATACAATTTGAGAGCATTTTTATGTTATTTCACACATTTCTGTCGATTTCGAAACCCATATAATCGACTATTTTTTAGTTTGATATCAAAATTTTGGCACTTTTTAAGCACTTTTAACATACGTTCTTTGAATAGAGAATATTCTCCACTCTTTTAGAAACAAAATCACAGTTTGTGTGTCATTTAAACTGAAGAGTTTTTCAGTCAAATATTGCTCCCTTGCCTCGGAATACAAGGTACCTTAATCATTTAGAGCAAATTCTTATACTCCTTTCATAAACACCAGATTAAGAATTTTTTTAAATCAAACAATTTCTTAATGTCTTGGTCAATTAATATCTGAATTCATGCAAGAATAATCCTTGTTTATATTCTAATTTCAAGTGAAATTCATTGTGCCATGATAACTGACTGTAAAAATTTATTCCACAATAATTAGCCACAATTTTAAACAAACTTCTGTTTAAAGTCTTATCGGAACGAAATCCCAATTAATTGGGAGTAAATCAGAAAAATGTTGAAAATGTTGACCAAAACATAGAAAAAAAGATTTAGTTATAATTAAATGGTTTTGTTGGCAATTCAATTGAATTGAACTAGTAAAAGACTAGTGAAAGGCACAGGTTGAGTGGTTCTGACCAAATATCACGTTTAGTCGATCTCTTCTGCTTTTTCATTGATAAAAATAAAAGAAATAAATGAGAGTTTCTTCTGATCTATTAAACGATTGGTTGACTCGCGAGGATTCGCACCAATCTATTGAAGTCCGGAGTCTTTTAATAATATTATATATGTTTTTGGTTTCAATTCAATACATTTCTCAATAAGAAATTCGTTTCATCAGAAACTAATCAAGAATTTCATTATAATTCAGTTTTTTATGGACTAATAAACATGGTTAGGAGACGCGCACCAGACAGATCAATAAGGAGGAACGGAGATGGACACAAAATTAGAGTTTGAGCAAGATATAATATTACATGTAAGTATGTGGTTTACTTTGAACCAGATCTATGTCCCTCCCCTCCCCCTCTCAATCCCTGTTGTGTTAATACAAGCGCTGATATTTTCAAATGAGAATCCATTAGATTTTATTTGGTTTCAATTTGGAAGAAAACCGAAACACTGGCTCCGGAAGCCATTTATTTTCCATCCATTCATTTATGATATTTTCCTCCTCCAGAAAAAAAGTACAATAAATGGCTTTTATTTTCTCAAACATTTGAAATAAAAGACAATAAGTGTCTCATTATATCTGGTAATCACCAACTGTTACAAAATTTTCTCGGTCTTTATAAATGGCCTGTCTTACACTCTTTGTCGTCTTCTGTCGACTTGAAAGCTTGAATTTATCACATTTAAGATGATTTTTCAGAAAAATACTTCAAACATATCTATGAAAAATCAAAATCAATGGCAGTTTTTAGGAAAAAAAGCGAAGAAAAATAAAACCAATTTTTTGTCGTTTAATCGTTTTGAGATTTTACTCAATTCACTCTTATTTTCACTGAATTTTGGTTTAAGATTAGAAAACTTATGCATTAGTTATGCAAAAGACTTATTTGAAAAACATTTCAAATTCATGAGAGAATTACTTTTGAAATATTCTCAAAAAATTGTATATAAAATGAATAAAATCCTCTTAAGATCGGCACAAATATAAGAAATTCGTTTCAAATACTGAATGCATAAAATGTTTTCAATTATTATTTTCACAAATACTTCACTATTTGTTATATATTATGGGTTTTAAATGCTTTAAATGTTTTTAATGTAATTCATTTGATTTGACAAAAGAGATAAAAATAGTTTAATTGTCAGTTAAAGGGAAACGAGTGACAGAATCCATTACAGAAAGAGCCAGAGCCAAAAAATTAACATACTTATAGATTCATTTACCTTTTTTGCTTGTTCATTCGGTAATCAAGTCTAATCAACTATTTTAAACCGTCTTGGTAGATGAATTTTCAAATTTGAATAAGTTTTAAACTAGGATTGATTAAAACTAACGATTAAAATTACGATTAAAACCAATCGTAAGTGTATAAATTGCAGCTATTTGTTATAACAAGAGCATTTATCCCCTAATCACATGGTATGGGATCCCTGGTTAGTAGAAATAATGATTTTTCATGTCATACATGAAATCAATTTCCATGAAATGTAATTTAACTAAAATTTCTGTGCATTTGATTTAATTAGATTTGCCTGAAGTTAGAGTTTATGACAAAACGCAAAACAGTTGATAAATATTAGAATATTTTTTGAACAAAACATTTTTCAAAATGACTTTTGGGCTAATTTTTCGCTACTTTTCATTACTTAATAACAATATATTATAGATTTGTTTAATGGAAAATGAAATTCAAATAATTTAATTGGAGCAAGGACCTTTGATGCCCATAGCGTGTTATAAAGGGAAATACTCCCTAGAAATTTTGTCTGCAGGACCAGTGCCCCCTCAAGAGATTGGGCAAGAAAAGTTGCCTTTTTTATTTGTCACTATCCTATCACTATCCAGTGATGCCCAAGCACCTTCAGTCAGGGGGGCCGACAAATCTTTTCCTCAGAGGGGTGTCAGAGGGGTATTTCAATTTTCCAAACCAAACCGAGTGGTTGTCCATATACGTAATGTTAAAGAAAATTTTCAACTCAGGGGGGGGTAGGGACAGGGCAAAAATGTCTATTTTTCAGACCAAATCGAGGGGGAGTCGAGTCGACCAAAACTTGTGGGGTATTTTGGCTATACCCCCTTTGGGATTCCCTATCCTTTAGAGCTAACAAATTGCTTTAACATCACTTCTATGAGAAACACTAAATCTATGGAATGATAGGGTATAGAGAAGTATAACCCATTATACCTCCCATTGATGCTGAAACAAAAATTTGTCTTGCTCATTTCTAACTCAAGGTGTTTGAACA
This sequence comes from Punctoribates punctum, assembly GCA_034698165.1. Lineage (NCBI taxonomy): Eukaryota > Metazoa > Arthropoda > Arachnida > Sarcoptiformes > Punctoribatidae > Punctoribates > Punctoribates punctum. The sequence continues at coordinate 5,351 of JAQGBD010000308.1, read as the reverse complement.
TCACTAAAAATGGTCATTTTTGGCAAATAATTAATCCAGTGTGTGTTTAGTTGGTTGTGCTTGATAACACTCTTTGTTTGGAAGTAGGATTTCTGTAGAAAATAGGATTAAATTCCGTTTTTGAAATTATAAAATAGTTATGTAACTTATGCAAGATCACATTAATTAGGCTCAGTTCTAAGTTGATTAAATTATGATTCTGGCTGCGTATCATTTAACAAGATTATTCACATTTTTCGTCTAATATTTTTTCATTTGAAATTTGGCCTCAAATTTATTGTCAATAAATTATAAACAGAATCGTGTGAACAGGTGTTGGCTTTAACTAAGAATAATCACCAGAATAATAAAGTTGTGTCGTTAAGGACTGGCTTAATGTCGGTTCCATAACATTATAATTGAAACACAGAAACAAATCATAATATATTTGATAACTTTTATTCAAATCAATTGCTTATTGTCTCACAAATAATATTCAAATTTGTCGACAATTTGTAAGTTATTCAACAAAATGTCAGAAACTGTTTACGCGATTCATATATAAGATCTAATGTTATATAAAAATAAGTACAAAATCTCAACGAATCTGTTTTTCTTGTTTTATATTTAATATGAGTTTATATTTATTATACTCTTTGAAAAATGTAAAGAAAAGTTTTCGTCTCTTATTTTTATTGTTATGGTCTTATATTTCGGGGATTATTAGCTCAGAAAAAAAGTTTCTAATTTCAGTTCAGGTTATCTCTGATTAGACTATTTTGAGCTCAATTTTTATTTATATCCCTATTTCTCCGCCAAAACCAGTGATGAAAATAATTTTCGAGGCCTTAAAAAAGATATAAATCGAGTTTTAAAGAGATTGAAAACTCTTTTTATTATCGATATCTTCGTCTCATTTTTGTGGACTTAGAATAGAATTATTTGATTAATGACTTCACATATATATTGATTTCAATTGAAAAGTTTTATTAAAATAAATGGACTTAAAATATAAATCAATAGACGAAGAAAAAACTTTTTACTAGAATTTAGAGATAAAACAATTTCTGACACAACAATAGATTCTTCGGAGCACAGAATAATTGATGGATTGGCCCTCAAATGCCAACAAAAACAGATCAGAATTAATAAACTCTAATATCTGTTGGTTTTCAATATTCGTGTATCGCTTGAAAGTGAACCAAAATTGTTTCAAAATTGTGAACAAATTAATTGAAAATCCGGTTAAAAGAATGAAACGAATGAAGAGTTTATTGAATACATCACTCGAAGTGTTCACAAAAGAGTTCATTCATTGGATGAAAAACAGATTAATTAAATTTCGTTCTTTATTTGAAAATTGATTGGAGACAAAAGTGGTGTTCCCTATGAAATGAAGTCCTCAGATAGTGTAATGACAACTTAATAGGATATAAACTAAACACACATTAATATGTGATTACACTCAGGAACAATAGCATTGCTGAGACCACCAAGGTGGAATGTCAAATCTAATGGAAATTATAGATATTGTGCTATCCTGGGTCTCATTTAAATGGGTATTATTGAAGTTGATGGAGGGAATCACGATTTTTTGTTGTTGGCTCACACTTAGAGTCTAGACCTGGATAAGTCTTTCGAGAGAAACAATCGCGGATTTCCCTGAAGTAGAAGTCTTTGTATATCTTTGATGGCGACAAAAGTCGATATTTTTCTTCTAATTCTTTGAGTCTTAGAACTGATTTGAAGACAAAATGCGTATAACTTGTGAAACAATTTTATTAATTAAATAAAAGTAGATTTTTTTTCGCCCAACTCTTCGGAGCGGAAACTAATGTCGTTATTATCGGAAAATACAATTGAAATGGAGTTCTGTTTGAGAGTTAATACATATAATAAGAGTTCATATAATAATCTCTAACAACAAATTCAATCAACTGAGCAAAGCCTTTAGAGTGGCTCTACTTTGCCTCTATTTTACCTCGTTAATATGATGGGCCACCGCTTATAAATTAGTTTTAGTCAATATTTTTTTTTAAGTAGACTCTATTCTGCATTATTCATTTTTCATCTAGCAAATGTTTGCTCTATTGATTAATTTTGCAGTATTTTAAAATATTATGGTAATATTTATAAGTGATCTATGCATAAAACTTTCACCCGAGTCAACCATTAATCAAAATTCAAATGTCACGCCTTTTTCAGTTCCGGGCTCTGGTAAGTAGTCTTTCTCTTCTACTGACTGCCACTGGAATTTAATCTCCCTTTTGTGTGACTGTGAATGTACCTTGCACATCAAGAAGACAGAAGACAGATAATTATTGCTATCAAAATAAAATCTAATTAAAGTAAGTATTGTGTTTAGTTGAAAAATCTCCCGGGATACCATTGTAAGAATCCTGATTTAATTAGAGAAGTTAAGAAAGAATATAATCTATCACATTCTGATTTCAGCTAAAATAAAACTCTAATTATTAAATGGATTTCATTTCTCATCAAATTTACAAAAAATCTGTATTTATTGAAATTTTTCGGACAAATTGTCAACAAATTGCTTTCAATTAACAAAATTAACGAATTGATGAGAAATTTCTTCAGTCATTAGTAATTAAATATTTAACGCCTCATAGAGTTTCTTAAGAAATGCGAATAAATTATTGTATTTTTGTCTAAATATCCCAAACCTTTGATATTTAAGCGACGAAAAAAAAGTTTGGATTAATTAAGGAATTAGTGGAAAATCAGAACAAAATTTAATTATTAGAGTTTATTAAGCGTTAAGAAAATGAATAAATTAGACGAAAATAAGACTAAAAATGTTTAATAAAATCAATCTTCGATAGAATTCTAATCACATGTAAATCAACGGAAAGTTTATTCTGAGCGAAGAATATTAGCAAATAATACTCCTTTTTATACAATGGAAGTGATGCCAACTGAGGGGTAGATATGGGCCTGAATTTTGAGGGGACTTCCAATCTCTCCAGTGTTTACTTTAGACAATTCTTCCTCATCACTGAAACAGAACATAAGGCAAAGAAAATAATTGAATATAAGGAAAGAGACGAAAACAAAGAAATATAATAAGAATTTGCATAAATCATAACTAAAATACAGTTCACTGCAAAAAAAACCAAGAAAAGTGATCATAGGTTTGGGTCGACATAAGCAGAAAAAAGAAAACCTATTCTCTCCTCTAAAGTGAGTCTCATTTTTATATCGGAACAAACAATAGTGAACTCAATTTTAAATAATTTATGACTCTATGCCAAAGAGTCTATGGTCTGATATAAGACTATTATAGATCCAAACATATTGTCTTCAAATCGATTTTCGCTCAAATACTAACTCTTTTTACTCTCCGAGTATTTGAGATGTTTTTCAAGAAATAAACCTTTAGATGAAAATAAAAACTGTTTTCATAACAGAAAAGGGATGAATCGAAAATTTGTTTGAAATTACATTTAACCCATTGTGGAAAATAAATCCACAGAACTATAGATAAGCCGATAATATGAATGCATTTGAATTCTCGATAAAATTATTCTTCTCTCCGCTCTTCCTTTTGCTTGTGTAGTGTCTTACTCTTATGGTGTGCTCATAACTCACTTGACTCTTTCTTAGTGCTGTTCATCTATCGGTGCTCTCACCCGGGTGAATGAGTAGTTAATGTTTGCATTGCTTTTAATTAGTTGACAAAACAAATTTGGGGCCGAAGTGACCGATTCAGGGCTAATGAGTTTACTTAAGGCAAACACTGGAAAAATTGTATATCATTTGCGATACAATTCATTGCTTACAACAGTTGCTAACAATTGAATGAAAAGCCAGAGGTATCTGAAACTAAATTAAAGTTATGGCACAACTCATCGATTGTTTCTCTTCTAAACACTCTTCGACTCAGTCTTTAATGAATTGAATTTTCTCTAGAATTCAATTTGGGCTCCAATTCCGACAACTCCTCCACAAAAGGAATTCAATGAATGAGTGACACATTTTTCAGGAAAATAAATTCCAAAATATATTCAACTCATTATTTAATACGAGAGTTGTTTTACTTTAGATTTGGAATTCTGAGTCATTCTGAGTTATGTCATATCTTGTCAGATGAAATACTCGGAGGAAAATCAATCAATTTGTAGTTCAAGAGGAGAATAAGAAGAAAAGTGCCAAGAAATAACATACACTTTTATTCCCAAATATCTGTTAAACATAGTTAAACTTTCACTATTTGCTAATAAAATTGCTCATAAAATGGCAAATAAAATGTGCTTAACATAGATTCGCAACTCAAATGATACTTCACAGCAATACTTATATGTGTTGAGGCTTTGCTTACATTACGACAAACATTAAACACAATCTTCTCTTACTTTTAATTAATTTCGATATCAAATATGGAGAGACGACAGACGTTCAGGAAATGTCATCAATTTAATCTTGGTCCCATCTTTTGTGGCTTTCCTAATGTCGTCAAAACTAATTGAAATAGACTTTTATTCGTAAATATCAAATATACATTTTATATGACATTTGTATAGAAAGCCTTCCCTTTCCTCCGCTTTCATTCTGACCGATAGTTTAGGCAATAATGTGTCAATTTTTATCCCGAACCCCCACTGAGCGAAAAACATTCTTTTTTTGCAAATAAAATGAATCATTTATAGGAAGTGTTGTTTTGTTTCGCATTTGGTTCTCAGATTCCAACTGTCGTATAATCAGAGCACAGAATAAAATACTTTTAACATGAGATCAGATTTATAGCTATTTGTGACCAAACATTACCCAAATATACTATTCGTTGATAAAAAGACGACAACAACTGAGTTATTAAATTAAAATATAATTCAATAAAATATTTGGGAAAACATCTGAATCTCTTGAATGTAAGATAACTGAGCGAAGAATTTTTGGTTTAAATTTCAATTCTAATAATTTTCGGTGAAATTTATTATTTAAATGAAAGTAATTTTGAAAATTGTTTCTCAGATGAAGTTTCTGGAAAAGTTATCAAAGAAAATGTTACGTAAACCGTGAAAAATGAGTACTCATTTTCCATGAATACTTGATTATGTACATAAATAAGCTTGGCAAATATATTGACCCCAACTCCAGAAATCACTAAAAGCTTATTATTGTTTGAAATTTTCAAAAGTAATCACATTTCAGGTTATCAGATATCGAGTGAAATTTTGAAAATAAGTCATTAAGGCTATTAAATGACTTTTTTCCTTAAAGGATATCATTTTTTCGACAAAAAATGACTGAAAACTCTGTAAATTTAGTTTTAAAATAAAACAAGGTTTGAGTAAAACCCATAAACACTACATTTACCCTCATTATTTTGGAGAACTTTATTTGAATTAATCAAA
>JAQGBD010000307.1:0-35868 GCA_034698165.1 Punctoribates punctum | reverse complement strand
ACACCTGTAATAACCTTTTAATTAGAGTTCAAAGTGGGTTTGGCTGCTTTTTCAGCCGTAGTTCAGAGGAAAGGTTAACTAAAGAAGTTTTATCCGATCAATAATTGAGGCGCTTTTCTCTTCATATCCTAGCGATGCAAAAGTGGCGCTCAATTATAAACATCACAAGCTTTGCATGTTTTGCAACGTTCACAACACTTTGTACTACAGTTGTTCACTCTTCACAACCTGAAGACACCGACAACTGTAGACTCGGCTAAAATCCCCGATTCTCTCAGAGATTATCTTTATTAATAATTTATCGAAAATCTCATTTGGCTTACATTTATAAATTGAATGTTAAACTATTGGAAAACCCATAGAATTTGAGCCTTACTTCTCCCCAAAACTCACATATAATGTAATCCATTTGAGAAAATTATTTGAAATCAATTGATTGGAAATTATTTTTGTTTTTGATTTAATGCAATATTATGTGTAATCGGTTTAAATTATTAATATATTTAACTTAAAGATTCAGAATCTACTTAAACTTGTTCAATTCATTTTCCATCAAATTCACATTCAACGAGAATAGACTCGGAATTTTGTTAGAAGGCAGGAGATACCAAGATTTATTTTATTTACTGAGTCTTATATAACAGGATCAACTGACAAAATCTTTTATTCCGTATATTAGACTGAGAATAATTTGAGCTCAAATTCCAAGGAATAAAACAATTAAATGATAGAAGAGGTTACTCCAATAGTAAACTTTCACCTACATCTTTAACAAGGTTAAAATTGATGTTCACAAGAAATTCTAACACAAAATACTGACTACAAAATAGTAGTTTACTTAAACATTGGCCAAAATACAGGTGCTTTTAGCCAACAAATTGAGAATTAATTGAGAATTCAAATTAAAAATTTATATAACAAATGATTGTTTAGTTGGACTCCAATCACTTATATTATGTTCCCTTCCTTTCCACTCCTTTCCACTCTTTTCTATTCCTTTCCACGCCTTTCCATTCCTTTTTATGTTACTGTTTTCTGAACAATGTTTTTGAAATATTTTAAACCTTAAACCAATTTGAATGCATTTTTAAGACATTTGATTACTTTTTGCAGATAATATGCCTCAAATTCAATTATATCATTGAATCAATAAACATAAAGTATCTAGGCAATTCTGGGAATAATTTTAAATATTACATTTTTCATTTGTAAATCATAGCTTTTTTCGGTTTTCAGAGTAGTTTTCTGATGAAAATTCTGTTGAATTAGAATAAAGGGATTCTGATGATTGTGATTGCCGTAGGATCAGATCAATTAGAGTCACCTCCAGTGATGCTCAAGCAACTTCGGTCAGGAGGGTCCAACAAATTTTTCTTATAGAGGGGGTCAATTTTCAAAACCTCAATAGACCTAGTGCTTGTCCATATATGTAATGTTAAAGAAAATTTTCAGCTCTACCTCTCGGGAGTAGGAACAGAGCAAAAAAGTCTACTTTTTCCGACCAAATCGAGAGGCGTCCCGTCGAAAAAAGTTTCAGGGGGCTTTTTTGGCTATACCCCAGGTTTGGACATCACTGGTCACCTCTAATTCGTTGTCAATGAAAATAATTTAAATCTTAATCTTTTTTAAGTTATATTTATTCCTTTATTCAAAAAAGTTCTTCAAATCTACAATTAACCAAGTTAATATGATATATCAATTGGGAAACGCCATTATTTTCCTAATATGTCTTTCCTGTAGAAAAAAAAATAAATCCGATTATTATTGTGTTGAATCGATTTTTGAGTTTAAATCAGGTATGTCCGATGTTCCAGACTCTAGGGGGGGGGGCGTTGTGGGCCATTCATGTTTCAATTTCAGCTAAGAGGGGTCAATCTGTTTTCGGACATTTCAGATCTTATAGAGATTATATGAATTTGGAGTCTCACAGAACAGTACCGCCGACAACAGAGACACGTTTTTTCTTCCCCAATAAGTCTTTCCTAATTCAGACAAAATTGTCGATTATTTCATTATTGAAGAAAGCTATTAATTAAATATTCAGAGCAAGAAAGGGAGTGAATTAGTGAATGAGTAAGGCTAATTAAGAATTATTAATCCTCTTAAGATTAGATGATTGGGTCTAAGGTTAACTCATTTATTGTGAGAATCAATTTATTAATTAAACCCGAATTGTTGTCCACATTTTAAGCGATAAATGTTTTGAGAGCAAAGTTATAGAGCTATGGAATGACTGCCATTGAATTTAAGCTTCACTTTGAATAGATTTGATGGAAAAGATGTTTACTTACAAAACAATTCCCCCGACGTTTCGCTTTCTCTTCCCAAATAAGTCTCTACTGTTGAAAAATTTTAAGAAGGAAAATCAGCATGGTGATTCACTTGAAACCATTTACATTTCCATTGGATTTGATATTAAACTCTAGATTTGAACTTAATTTTATATATATTTTAAAAATTAAGATTATCATGCTCATCTTTAAGGTTTTACTTAAAGAACTTTACTCGGGGACACCCGTCTGTAAAATAAGTGTGAAACCGATGAAATGGGTCTGAATATAGACTTAATGTCACACAGAAACTGAATTTTGAAACTGAATAACACTTTTATTATGAATAATATATCATTTTATCTTAATTTAGACCTCAAGACAGTTGCGAAAAACATTTTTTATTTTATTAATATAAGAATATTAATCGAAATCTATTTTGCAATATATTACATAATTTCTATGAGTTTATATACTTCTTATACTTCTAAAGCACTTAAGAATATGAGATAAAAAAGTGTTTAGCAATTTAAATATCTCTCAATCAAAATATGAAATATTAAACCAAAGTTATATTTAACTAGAATTTAAAGCATCAAATTACCATGGTCTAAGACAATTTAAATAATAGCTTACAGAACAGTGCCGCCAACACCGCCCCTCTTCAATATGATAAATCCGTCTGCGTTTGGATAGTAGGCATCGTTGAGGCCAATCATCTCTTCGTTATCTTCTTCGGGCTCTAATTGAGCCAAAAATGACAATTAATCGAATGAAAAATAGAAATAAGTGTTGTTTCCGACAATATTGTTATTTACCCAAAGAAATAGCGCCGATAAATGAGACGCTCAATAAAAATAAGACAATTGAGAGAAACAAATGGTTTCGCATTTCAAGAGACATATCTTTAGTCCAATTCATTTGAAGGAATTCTTTGCAATTATTATTATTTTGGAGCTTCTAATCAAAGCTCTGGTCTCACTGTTTAAATGAAAATGTTTGCGACGAGAAGACAAAAGACAAGAGAAGAAATCAGATACCAAACCAACCTTTTATACATTTGTCGACAATAATAACTGTCTGTAAATGAAGTTAATTTCATCATATATTATAAGAAAACAAATTTCAAATTAGCAGGAACAGGAAATTAAGTGAAATATCTAACTCTGAGTAATTGAATTTCCAGTAATTTGGAGACAACTTCTTCTTTATAATCATTATATTTGTTTGGATTAATTCGAAGATATTTTCTGATTATACTAACCATTAGTCGCTTTAATTATACAAATATTCGCAGATTTTATTTGGTTTTCTCACAATTATTATTCATTTAATTTGTAATTATTTTCGTTCAGAAATTTAAACATTTCTGTCTTACCTATAAACTAAAAATTGATCTAGCATAATTTGTTTTAACCATCTGACCACGTGAACATTGAGCATGGTGCATTCAAATGAGAATTGATTAAAAAAGACTGACATCAAATGTTTGGTAAATTAATAGATAAGTATAATCTAAAAATTTGAAATTTTCTAGATATCTAACAATTGTAAACTTGTTAGAAGAAATGTTGGCTCAGCACAAATGAATGAAGAATAAACAGACATAACATCTGGTAAATTAACCCGGAGCAATGGAATGGAATAATCAAATAATATGGTTATATCAATATAATTGAAACGATATGTAAAATAAATTTTTAAAAACTGCGATATTTGTGATAAACTATGATATTTGATATTTGATCGAAACAGATAGTTATCAATACGTTAATTACAAGTGTGTATCTCCTGTAAAACGACCTAGGCTATTTTCAAAATTTAGAATTAGATAAATAAACGCTATATTAATTGAATTGATTGCAATCAAACCAATTATTATGAAATTATCTTAACTGTTAATATCTGTTTAAATTGTACTTGATTAACTGATTAAATTATTATATCACATGGAAAACCTCATATTGATTACTAAGACTATCTTAATAACCAAGGTAATTTAAAATCAATATTATCAGAATTGATAATTATAAGATTGTCCTTGATTATAAGATAGAAGTGAGTGCTAAAAATGAACTTCAACTCAAATCTTGTGACAATTTATCATATATTTGGTACAAATAAATTCAAAGTCATATGAATTTAAGAATAAGAACTTCTATTGATTAGTATTGAGTGCAATGTTGACTGTCCTCTTCACCCCGTTGGACTACCATGGTCATATTAATGCCTGTCATGGTATCGCAGAAACACTCCGAGATAGAGGGCATAGAGTGGTGTTTGCCATCGAGAAGTCGTTTGGCGGCAGACTTAGTATTTATGGTTTTGATGAAGAGCTCATGGAATTGGAGATCAATAATAATGAGAATTGTGAAGACCCTGATGTCGATCCCACCTCAGCTGAGGTTTTGAAGCACCAAGATGTTTTTAAAGAGGGATCACTTGCAATGACAGAAAAATTTTGTTCGACCGGATTTGAAATGATGACCCGTCACCTCATCCAAAAGGACACACAGTATAAGGAGATCATCGCCAGAGTTAAACCCGATCTCATAGTAATCGACTCATATGTCGGTTCTCCAACTCTTACTAATTCTGGAATCCCATGGGTTTGGTTATACTCTGCCGCACCTCTTATGGCCTGGAATAAAGAGGAGCTGCCACCAGCTTGGTCAGGTATATACTAATTATATTAATAAACAGCTTTGAGTGTATTTATTATTTTGAAAATATATTTGAATTAGGGTTTCCCACAAATAGTGATCCGAATGATTGGGCAGAATATTTAGAAAAGTTTTCCGGACTTTTTGATAACTTGCATAATATGCTGAGCTCGTGGTATAATGAAGCAGAAGCACCTCCTTTGCCATCTTCTGCACTTGTATTGCACCCCTGGTCTCCGTATTTGAATGTTTATATGTATCCCAAAGAATTGGATTACGAAGGAGTGCCTGAAGACTGGATAAGAGTCGACGGATTTGTCCGAACGACGGGACAGACTTTTGAAATCCCAGAAACTTTGAGAGAGAAAAGTGGAAAATTGGTATTTCTATCGATGGGATCAATCGGGTGCTCACACATTGAGTTAATGAAGCGTTTGGTTCAAATTCTGGCCAAATCTGAGCATAAGTTCATTGTAGTGACCGGTCCTCTTCATAAGAAATATACTTTGGCAGAGAATATGTGGGGACAGCCTTTTGTTGCCCAAACAGCAGTGTTGCCGATTGTAGACCTGGTGATTAGCCATGGTGGAAACAATACAGTCACCGAAACCTTCTTCTACGGCAAACCAATGCTTGTTATGCCTCTGTTTGGAGATCAGTACGAAAACGGACAGCGGATACACGAAACAGGTCTCGGAATAAGACTCGACCCCTTCCACTGCAACGAAGAGGAGTTGCTCTCAGCCATCGATCGTTTGGTTAATGATTCAGAACTGAAGCAAAAAATGGAAACTATTGGAGAAAGGATTAGAAGTAATGAAGACAAACAAACTATTGCTGATCGCATCCAAAAAATAGTTGAGAATAAAAAAATGCTCCGAACCATTGAAAACTATTTACTCGACTAATAATTAAGTAGAAGTGATATTGGAGTACATTTGTTGTTCAAATAACAATCATTTCTTTCCACATACAGCCTATTCTTCAAAACATCTTCAAATTCAACTCAAGTCTTATAGTCTTTGATTTACTATACAATAGATAAAAATTAACTTTGCTTGCTCATCATGTCTACCAAATCTAATTCGTAGTTTTATAAATGAGCGAAAAAAGTTCATTGTTTTGGGGCAAAAAGTGGAGATTCTCCCTGGTCAGCATTTGAATTAAATATGAGCATTTAATACGTGACTCAATATCTGTTACTTTTTAGCAATAAATCAATTAAGTAATGAAATTCCATTTATTTATTGCTTTCTATTGCGTAACACATTTTTCTTTATTAATCATATCATTTATTTATTCACTCTATTATTTCTCAATGGTTATAACCAGGCTTTATCTTGATGCTAATTTTCTGTTTGACCTTGCTTATGGAACTTGATTCACACATACATAAATGAGTGATAATATGTACTATAAATGAGTGATTAAAGCTCATTAGGTTACAGTTAGAACAAAAAAGATCCTGACCATCCCTGGTTATCGTTATGGATTCGTGAACTATCCTGCACAATTTATCGATATTTCCATAGTTTTAGTAATAGAAGTGCCTCTCATTGGTCTTCCACTGGTCTATGACTGCCCTCTCAAGTTTGGAAACTCTACCAAATTATTAACCATCAAAAATGTGATTCCAGTACAGTCTGTATATTAAATATAATTTTGTATATAATCGGTGGTAACTAACACTTCGGTTATCACTCAGAATAAATTCTTTGTATTTCATTCTATGTAGAGAAGCAAATGTATTGTCTGAAGAGATGATCATGTACACTTATTCTGTAATTTAAATTAAATATTTTTATTGGTAACAAATTTCTTAAAAAAAGTATTAAAAATTGTTTAGAGAACAGTGACTTTGATGGTTGAGATCTCTCTGGGATTGTCTTCTAATTCGGTTATTCTGTCCGTATATTCGAAGTCATTCTCATTTTGTCGAATCAATTCTTGTCTTCGAAGTAAACTAAATTTATTTTAAATTGGATTCGATTTATAAATGATTAAGATCATTTTCAGTCATCCATTTATTCTAAAATACCTGATGATTGGAGATTGTGGTTGAGGTCCTTTATTTTTAAGAATTCCATTTTTCGGTTTTTTCCTGATTTAGAATATTTCAATAAATTATTAGTAATTTGCAGTAAATGAAAGGCTAAATGTGCAGGCTAACATTTGTTTTGTGTGGTCCGACCCGTCCTTCCTTTTCGATTGTTTGATGACATCATCTGTTTTGCCATAAACTGCATGATTGGTGTCCTCTAAAGTGAAGCCAACAAAAGCGCTGATCAGTAATAGCGATGAAAATACAGACAAACACATCGATAGTGTTATTCCGTTCGCTATATTTAAAGACTTTTTGTTGGTCTAAAAGAGAAATAATGACAAATTAGCTTGCACACTTCCTATAACCCAAATGTGTTGTTTTCATTGTTTAAAAGATAGTCGAAGTCTAAAACAAAGGCAGAATTTCTAACTCATTATTTAGTAATAAGAGCCGAGGCCTCAAACCTGGTACTCACATAATATATAATGAGAGGAACGGATACCAGCGCTAAATGAGTGAATGTTTCACATAAATTGATGAGTGAATTGAAGTGCGAGACTCCTATCAATTCATGGCTCCAAACGAGAAGACAATAGAGTGAAGAGGACTGAAACACTTTTGCCGAACCAAAGTATATGAGACACAGATTGATGTCTTTGGTTCTGACGAAAGCACTCATGAGACTGAAAAATGCGGACAATATGTCACCGAAGATGACGGTATACTTTCGGCCAAACCGGTTGAGTGTTATTCTGGCGATAAAGAGACCCAAAAAGCTCGAAATGATTGCCACAAGAAATGGGAAATAAATGTCTCCATTTCCTCGATTTTCTGCCAATTTATTTGCAGACATTAATCATAGCTTTAATTATATTATGGTTTCGATGGGAAAAGCATTGGTTTATAATTACCTGAAAAGTGGATCACATAATAAGTGAATGCGATGTCAGTAATTGAATGCGTGATATATAGTAAGCAAAGAGTTATGGCTTTTGTTCGCAAATTCGGCAAAAAGAGTAATTTGATTGATAGACAATTGCTTTGGTTGGCTCTGAGCTCCGTTTGAAGGGCGCACTCGATTCGGATTCTTCTCTTACAAGTCGTGTAATTGAGAGAAATAAACGAAATGATACTTAAAAAGAGACAAATTATGTTGAGTTCAGTTCATTAAACCCTTACCCGCAAAGTAATGCCGTAATCAGGAGAAAGAAATCTGACATTAGTTGAGGCGATATCTTTCACCAATTTATCCACTCTTTCTATTCTCTCTTTTACAATAAGCCATTTGGGGGACTCCGGGAACAACCTTTAAATCCCGGTTTTTCAGAGTTTCTCTTCGATTTAATTATCACTTCAATACTCACCAGAAATAAAAGACAAATACCACGAAAGGAACACTTATAGCAACAGTCAAGTGTCTGAAGTCACGAATCAAATACGCGACTAATACCAAGAGCAGAGCCCCCAAATTCTGCCACAATTGCGACTCTAACAGCACATTGGCTCTCTTGGCCACCGGTACCAACTCTAAGGCTGAAGGGGAGGTCCATTTTGTTAATAAGACATTTAAGTAGAAACAATTATCGGTACTATTAATTGAAGTTCTGGTCGTTTGACTTCAAATACATGTTTTTGAAAAATACCAAATAATAAACTTTGAAATTAATAGAAATCCAATATTTATGGTTTAATCTGTCAATTGTTGGGTCATTGCTCTGAATGTCCCGAATGTCTCTTAAAATCGTCAATTGATTGTTTGATAGGTTATACTGACCAACACTTTTAGGTATGGATGCAATGCCCGGAATACTGAATCCAACCCCAAATCTCAGGACACAAAAGTGTTGAAATCGTGCGGCGAATGCAGTGCCGGTTCCCAAAAGGCAGTGAAGAAAAAGGATCAGAAAATATGTGCACTTCTTTCCAAATCTGTTTTTAAGAGATAATACTTTTACTTTAATTTGGAAAAAGTGAGAAAAGTTTTCCATTACTTACTTATGTGACAAACAGTTTGAAAATATTGTACCAAAAAAAGTGCCCAAAAAGAAGAGCATAACAGGAATGGTCTGATCGAAGGTTCGGTCGCACACCAGATCCCACTTCAATTCAAATGAAAGACCAGAATCAATTAGAATCACAATATGTATAATCATTTCTATTAAAGAGAAGAATATTCTATACTTTGGATTCCTTTACATTATTATTATTATATCTTTTCTTTGAATTACCAAAAATAATTACAAAAATGAGCATGTATATGTAATGTGTGACCTGATTAGATTAAAGTGAAAAGTTAACCAGATTAAATTTGAAATTCTAAAAGTATTTTATAGTTTCCTTTTGGAAAGAGCTTATAAATGATGATAAGTGGAAACCGCACTCACATCAAACCCAATCTCAACCGAATAGTTTTTTGGTAGTTTTGATCTAAACGTTGGAAAAGATTGCGAAATATGATCCGGTCAGTTTAGAAATGAGATTATGGACCATAATTTATGCTGGTTATTGATTTTTATTAAGTATCATTTAATTCTGAGTAAGTAATGCGAGTTTTATTAGACTTGAGTTATGAAAAAGTGTGTGAATTGAAGCAAACATTTTTGAATGCAATTATGGGAACCAAAAGTGACGTTTCGTTATCCAAATGCAAAAGAAAGAGAAAACAAAAGACTTGACTGAAGAGAAACAAAACAATAACTGAAAGGAAAGAAAAGACATTTGACTGAAACGATTCAATATTTCATTCGCTTTAATAGAAATCAATAGAAAGTTGGGCCGACATTAGTTGCGACCTCTGATTGATTGTCTCATATTATATGAAATATAGAAACAATTCGTTCTATAATTTGGGAAATAATATATATATTCTGTTATTCTTAATCGCATTCTCACAAAATAACGGCACATATTCTTATATATAATATTTTGACCACTTTTTTATCAGCTAAAAGTCACCTCTAATCACAAATAATATTCCAATACTCCTCAATACTTCCAATGTTTGACCAAGAAGATTTCAACAGGATTATATATCACATAATGATACTATATCTTTCCTAAGGTCCATGCTAAAATCAATTTTAATGTGAAAACATTTCTTATAAGAAACAAATAAATCTCAGAAATCGTCTGAAAATTATGACAAATATTCAATGAAAATGTCATTTATTTGAGAAATTAATTATCCGGAGTAGTCTATAATCAGTTTAAAAGTTGAAGTTTCTATTTCCAAGAAATTGATTTTTTAGGCAAACATGAGTCAAACATGAGTCCTGTTCGACGCACAGCATAAACGGCTACAAATTCTGTGGTTCTCTCACTTCAAGTCTTTCACATTCAAAGTAAAGTTTTTTTTTCTGAGCGATCCATCAAAAAGTGTTTTCTGAGTCAAGTTTTATGATTTGTATCTAAAGACTAAAAGAATGTGAACTATAAATGTTTTACACTAAAGAAAACCAAGGTGATACTCTTAGTAAATACATTAGATAGAAGCCTATTTTGTGTCAATAATCTGTTAATTTTCAGAAGTTACAGAAAATTCACATTAAATACATTAAATCAATAATTTATTAAATTTATTGGACTCAAAATAAAATTTGGTTTATCGGCAGAGTATCTTGGTTATTGCTCTATTTCACTGAAGTAAAACAAAGCAAATTCTTAGTTATCGATAGCATTTCAGTTTCAGTAGAAAATTCTGGGGAACTAAAGGAAATGTAAAAACGTTTCTATTGATGATATATTTGATTGATTACTAATCAATGATTTACGTCTTATTTCTGATATATTGATGTCTAATATTTTTTCCATATTTAATATGAGAGAATGTATGCCACTATCTGTTCCACAGTTGAACTTCCATCTGTTTCACTGGGCTATCCCTTCTTAAGATGCACTGAAATATGATTGACTCGATTTGTTGAATAGCCATGAAAAATGACTTCACCACTAGTATGATATGCTCGAGTAATTCTCGTCAAATCTAGTTTGGATGCGATATTTTTTAGTGAAGATGTGCTCAACGCTGGTATAGCCTGTGCCCAACTCCTCTGTAGAATGATAACCATTAAGACTCACTCCCTTTGAAACATATTTTAAATGTTGAATAACGCATAAAAAGCATAAATTTTTTTATTGCATAAAAGATGTCAACGAATTTGATGATACGCTCCAATGGTTTGGATCTCAATCACAAGAAGTGGTGACTTAGATATGAATTTTATCGACATTTCGTCATTTAATTCAATGAACAGCCGACGCACTGAAGAACTGCACTCAAGAATTGTGTCGGTTCTGTCAAAAAGCTTTTTAGCCGACATTTCCATTTGATTTTGTTGTTGTCATTCATTTTCTTATTCTGTATTTCCATTAAATGAATTCAAAATAAATAATTTGCAAAAGAAGTCCAAATTATTCACTTCTTCGCCAAAATATTTCTCCTTTTTCTCAAATAAATCGATTCCTTTCAGTAGAAAATTAATTCAAATAAAATTCACATTAAAGGCATTGATTTGTTCAGAGTAATAGCCATTAATGTGCAAAATGAGTGCACTACCATGCTAAAACAATGAAAACAGTTTTACTTGCTTGACCAAATGAACTAAAGTGAAGAGAGAAAAAACTTGACATGCTTATTTTTCTTTAGCCTACATCTGCTTATATCTGGCTATAATTGATGTGAGCCTTTTCTCGATTTAAATGTGTCGTTAATATGGTCTTGGTCTTGTTTTGCTTGTTTGCATTTTTCTTTTTTCAATTAATAAGAGGTTTAAGTCACCGAAAACTTGTGAAAAATGTGTTCTAGTTTATTGAGTTATCGAATAAATTTGATTAAAAATTGAGGATTACTGTAAAGTTTGATCAGTTCTTTTGATTCAATAAACTGTTTAATCCATCAAAATATGAGACAATAAGAAGAAAACATTGAGAACTAAGTATTGAAATATTTGTGCTTTGAATCAATTTTTGCATTTTATAAATGAATGGGTAATAAATGATCTGATTTTTTGTGAATAGTTGACATCAAAAGCCAATGTATTTTTGATTACAATAAAAGAATTTTCAACTTAAGAATTAGATCAATAAAAGGACTGCCAGTAGTGAAAGAAACGCTCAAACAGAGGGTAAACATATCTAATGATATGAATGTTCACTACATTCAGAGTTAAAATTGCGTTAAATGCCATGAATTGAGTTTTATTTATTAGTAAACGTTTTGTCAAATGTTATATATCTTGGAATTATGAAAAAGCCTTAAAAGAAAAGTAAAACCATTAAGTCTTCTGTAGATAAAAGAAAATGACCTCATTTTATGAATCAACTCAATGGATGAGAATAATTGAATCACATCTCAGTTAGTACTCAATTCACTGACAAAACATTAGTTTATTATCAAAATCAAAACTTAAAACATCCAATTATTCACTTTTATTTAAAAAACAAATTTCAAGCCTTTTATCGGATGGTTTTTATCGAAATTATCAATTTTAATAAGTGTGCTAGATTATTTTTCATTATTCAAACATCGAATTTAAAGGTTTGATTAGAAATCTGAAATTTAATTGAGTCGTCAATCTATTCTTTAATTAGTAGAGTTAGCGTTAACAAGGTAAACTAGGTAAGTTGACAAACCATTAACAGAGTTTGTTATGAGAGCTCTGCAAATAAGTATCATTTAAGGGGAAGGAATGCATTAACAGTGAGAGAGTGAGAGAAGTGAATGTCTCCTCATTTCCTAAAACTAATGATTGGTGAGTCCTATCAGTTCATACCTTAGTTATGATAGAGTTGTCTTCACCCAAAAGAGTTCTGTTGTAAACCCATCCTTGAGAGCACTTAGTGATAGGCCAGGTCTGGTTAGGGATCCAACCGATTTGCTGGCTGTGCGTTATTAAAGTTTCATAAGAAATGTTATATACAAAGCACTCCTCGTATTGTAAACTATGCAAAACATTGTCTTTTTTGGGAACAAATAGATGTCTATTGAAGTGATCCGTCACATTCCACGGCTCTAATAACGACACTTTACACCAGTGGTCGGGAGTTATTGACATAAACAGATGACTATAAACTTGGCATAAATAAGGCAGTTGTGCTGGAAATAAGACAAACCATAGCATAAGTTTTTGATACCGACCATAACCACCCGTTTCTGTTAACATATCATTGAAATCCATTCCAATCAATAGAAGTGAAGTTGATTTGGAGTTTCATCAGATTTTTATTATTTTTTCCCCCGATTTCAGTATTGAATTATCAAATATTAGTACAAATGAGAGACAAAACTTAGGAATAGAATGAATGTCACGGTTTGAACACAAATCCAATACAAGAGAAGAAAACATTCATTGGATTCAAACTACTTTCGATTCGATGAAAGAAAGTGAAGAAAGAGTGGGAGGAATGGGACAAAAGAGAGGACTGCATTGCATTGCAAATCAAAGCGGAGTAGAAATAGGAACGACCGCTCTGTCGGCTCACGAGAGCGAAAATGATGAGTGAAAAGAGTCTCACAACTGATGCTATATAAGAACAGAGCGTTTATTCGTTTGGCTGAGAAATGCAATCCATTCCAGTATTAAAAGAAAATACAATGAAATCATACAAATGCACAGTTAGTGCTTATGTCGTTCCCTTTGTAACTCTCGATTGCCTTTTTTCAATTGAATTATAGCTGTTTCTCATCATTCAGTCAAAGAATTGGACCCAAAACTACTAAATGAAGTTAATATCAAATTTTAACAACAATTCCATTGAATTTGATATCAATTCAATTTACTCTTAACTTGTTATTTGTGCTAAAAATGAAATAAACATCAAAAACAATAAAATCAAATATAATTTTAACCAAGATCTATTTTATTATTTTCATTATTGAGTTTATCAGAATATTTATAATTGTAAATCTGTTAAGTGTTTATCAAAATAGAAGAATAAATTTTCATAAAAGTTGAGTTTCATCGATAAACTAATGGTAATATTATTACAAACAAAACTAACTAGAACATTAAAAGATCCAAAGGAAATCTTGTGCCTTAAAATTGATTTTAATAGGGAAATTAGCTCAACAGCTGCTGTTTATTGAATGTATTGAAAGATGAGCAAGTAACAATTGAAAATTTTCATGCGCTGTATTATTGTGCGCTTCTTTTGTAGTAAACTTCAAAAACCGTTTGATTTAAACTTATTTTATGATTAATATAAAGTTAATCTAATTCTTAAGCTTTAATATTATTGAAGACCTCCGAAAGTAGAAGAATGTCGAAAGAAGAGAAGGCTTTGAAACAAAGAGCAAAAGATTCTGCGAATCAGTTCGGGTTTGAGTTGTTTAAAGTATTCACTTCTCGTCACAAAAACGATCACAAAAATATGTGTTTCAGTCCTTTGGCTGTCTTTGACTCGTTGTCTATGATTCTAATGGGAGCTGAAAACCAAAGCGAGAGTCAGTTAGAGTCTGTTCTTCATCTGAAAGGCTTTAAAAAGGATAAAAATATATTGAAAGGATTGGGACAGTTGTCCGAAAGTGTAATTAAAGGCAATCACGACATCATTCTATCGATTCGTTTCCTTTACATTAATAAAGACATTAAACTAAAGCCTGAATACAAAAGATATCTCAAAGAATATTTCGAAGTAAAGGCCATAAAAGTAGACTTCAATGATGTCGAGACCACAATCAATACCATTAATAAAGACTCAAAGGATAGCACTGACGGAGTGATTGATGTCGTCATAGTTAAAGAGGACATCACCGGAGATAATAAAAACGTAAAATTGATTTTGACAAATGCTCTGTTCTTCCGCGGCTTCTGGGCCGCAGGCTTTGAGGATGTCCTCAAAACTACCTTCAAATTCGGTAAAAGCAACGAAAATAGCGCCGAAATCCAAATTATGAGACATTTAGGGTACTATCGATATATGTTTTCGCAACACCTGAAGGCACACATCGTTTCGATTCCTTACGTCGCGAGTGATCTCAGAATGATTGTAATCCTTCCCGAAGACACCGCCAGTGATGCCATTTATCTCATTGAATATCTTAACAAAGATTTATTCGATTTAATTATGAATACATTGCAGTCACTGAAAGACAAAACAGCGATTGAGCTGTCGATCCCTCGCTTCGGTTTAGACGCACAGCAGATGTCTGTTCAGAGGACTATCAAACAGATGGGAGCTATCGATGTCTTCGATGAGAAATTAGCCGATTTGAAGGCCATGTCTGAAAGTCGGGTCCATTTGACTAAATTAGTTCACAAGTCCTTCATTTTGGTCGACGAAAGAGGGTCTGCTGTCGGCGACTCTCGAATCAAAAGGAGGCCATCCGATGGAGCGCTGAAGGAAAGCATAAAACCATTGGTATTCACAGCAAACCATCCCTTTGTGTTCATAATAGCTGACAAACTGACTAATGTCGCCGTTTTTATGTCATATTTCGGTGATCCCCGAGAAATGCTGGAAGTGATCAGAGAGTCCGACTTAACTCCAGAACAGATCAATCAGTTGTTGTCATCGACTCAATGATTGCACAAAATTTATTTGATTTCTAAATATTTTCTAAAAGTTTTTAATCTTTTAAATTAAAAAATAATTGAAGAAAAATATTTGCAATACTTTCAGAATTCTTGAGAAATAAATTGATTTTAAACCGAAAATCGAAATAATATTTACATTTAATTGAATTAAAAATAATTTCAAAATAAATTGAATTAAACAAAAGCTAAATATTTCTCCAAATTTAGTAACAATTATATTATTAATAAATTAAGTGTTAACTCATCTTAATTAGGATTTGAGACAAACATTGATAATATGTTTAATGAATTCTTCAAATAATATCATTATATAGAAGAATAAATCCTTAAAATATGTCTAAAGTATAGACTCTATACTCAAACTTATATTATTTGACCGAAGAATATATGCTTTGAATGAGTTATCAGAGAATTGTAAATAAAATTAATTAAAATTCGGTACAAAAATAAATAAACATTTCATTTGAATAATAGACTGAAAAAAGATTTAAACAAAAGTAAAATAATAAATAAATTCATGAAATTTAAAAGAAGTCAACAAAATAACAACAATAGGAATGCATTAAAGACTAAATCGACAAAAATATCGACATTTGAACCATTAATTCGACATTTATTTGGGTCGAGGAGATGGCGGCTGAGATTGTTGTGTCTGAAGATTGGACCAACAGTTTTGACAGACTCTGACCGGTCGGTAGATCTTAAGCCGATGTATTTCTGACTCATATTTCGAACATCTTTTCAAATAAAACAATTAATAAGTTTTTAGAAAAATAATTCAAAGAATGGCATACTTTGAACAGAAGACATGTCCACAGTTTCTGCAGTGATGTCTTCGCTCAGAAAACGTGAATTTTATGCCACAATTAGTACAGCTCTCAACCAAATCATCTTTAATCCAGTGATCACTCATTCCTCTGCCTTCGCTGACAGACCACGAGAAGATCCGTCCCCTGGCGTCGCCCACAAACACAGTTCTATTGTCTTTAGAGATGGCCAGCGCTGTGATGGCCGCCGGTTCTGTGTTGTCGTTCCTTTCGAATGCGGTGTGCATGGTCAGCTTAGATCGGAATACCAATTGTGGTATCCATTTATGTCCCGGTTTGAGGACAGCAGCAGAAAGAGTGCGCTTCCGATTGCAGTCATTTTCATTAACCATAATAAATGAGTCGAAGAGTGAAGTATCAGACTTTGAGGTTCGGATTTTAGGGACGTCCAGAATAGAGGGATTCGAACCAATTGTTGGCGTCTTTGGCATAACTTTTCGAGACTTATGTTCTGAAGGGAGCGACTCTTTATTGACTGGTGTCAAGAAAATAGCCGCAGATTTTGAGTGAGAGATCGTGAGAGCCGGCATCTCATCATTTGCTTCCATTGAGGGCAAGAGATCCCATTCACTGTCTCTGTCTTCGGGAGAAGAGTTGCCTTCAGTTGACTCTTCGTCATCTCCTTTATTGCTTTCAGCGGTGGCCGATGCTATTGACAGTCGGCGGACGATTTCATCTTTTGAAACGGGAATAGTAAGCGAAGTGTCGTTTTTGTAAATTTCTGTCGGCGTCGAAGATATACTGGTGTTTGAGGAGCGGTCAGACTTTTCGTCGTCATCGATAGGCATTTGCATGTATTCGATTGACCACATTTTGACGACACCATCAGAAGATCCGGTCATCACTACATTAGCCGAATCCCATTCATTATATGTGGAGAACGCGACGCATAGGACTTGTGTTGTCGACAAAGACTGAGCCGAAGACGAAATGTTGAGTGTATTGATGCTTGCGATCAAATCTCCGTTTATGGACCAAATGTAGAGCCAATTTGAAGCACAGGTAGCGATATCACCACTCAAGTCATTGATAGAAATGGCAGCGATCGGCGCCGTATGGACCAGATTATGACCACCGCCTCAACACAGAAAATAAGGTTAAGAACAGCATTCAAATGGATTGTGAAGAAGACTCACCCAATTGTCTGACAAAAATCAAACGATTCAAATCCCAAATAATACACGTCTTATCTCTGGAACCGCTGACAATAATTCCATAGGCAGCCGATGAGGTCAGACAAGTGATGGGTTCTGTGTGTCCGTAAAGGTTTTGAATGAGTGACAACTGTTGCAGTTTTCCTTTGATTTTCCAGACAGAGATCACTGAATTAGTTCCCGCAGTTATGATGATTCTGGGATTGGGAACACTGGTGCAGAGTATTTCCCCATTTGGTGGTAATAACAGGCTTTCCCATATGAATAGAGCCCTTTCCGACTCATAAGGACCGATACGAATGCTATGGTCAGCGAAACCCCACGCGATATAGCGGTTGAATTGGGGAGGAATCAGGACTTTGTTTTGTTCGACAGCCAGTAATGTCTTCTCCTGTTGGATGATCTGACCCACAGCTCCGCGAAGTTCTTTTATTGGGTGCAGAGATGGCCTCAAATTATCCAAATGATGAATGAATACTTTGTCGGCACCGGAATTACTCATAAGCACAGAATTAAGACCAACGGCCGGCAGTATTGGTGTCAAAGGAGCGGTTGATGTCTGACTAAATACCTTTCGGGAGGGGTGAGGCTTTTTGAACAATTGTTTAGGTATTTGCCCGAAATTATTAATGAATCCGATTGTGGCGTTCTTTTTAAGCGGATCATCGATTGTATAGATGTCGACATTTCCCTCATAGAACAGGTGATGGAATACATTGACCGCTTCGACAGCAGCCGGTCCTGTCGTTCAGTGTTTTGAAAGATGAGAATAAACAAAATAGGATAAAGATGTGTACTTACCATGCTGCTTATACCCGAAGATCAGATCAATCCATTCGTGGAGATGTGCAGAAACATAATCAGACTCGAGGGCCGCCCTATGAAGTCGAATGAATTCTCGCGGATCATCTGAACGGATAAAGGCCTGAATTATCAAATCAATTGAGGAAACAAATGAGTACTAACCCTTAGCCCAGGGCGGGAGCACCACATCATCGAGTTGGACACCACTCTGTTTGACGCCTAATTCGAATCGATTACAATTGAGTAAAAATTGTGGCAAATAAAAGAACTCAGGAATCAGTTCTTTGAGATCCGCCATATTATGCTTTGAGGCCGAAGTCCAGGCGTCGCCCACTGAGTGAAACATACGGTCCGCCAAATCAAAGTGTCCGCCCTGTAGTCGAAGGAAGTGCTGAGTGAATGGTTCCATACGAACCAAATAGGACGCCACAATCATCGCACTCGAATAGAAAGTGCCGTAATGGTACGGCCCTTGGATCAGGTCATCCCCCTTTCAATCAGTCATTTCAATTATTAAACATTTTCAATGATACAGATTTAAGTTTGATATGTATACCCCTCTCATGTCTGAGTCAGCGTCCCATTCGTTGAAGCGTTTCTTGAACTGTTCCAAGCGGTCGGTTGTCTGAGCGCCCATTGGACGCGAGAGATCTCTGAATGTATTCGGGTCTGAGAAATCCAATTCAGGACTGGAATAGTCGGCCAAAATCCAAGGAAAGACCGGGTATTGCATTAAGTCGTTGTAGGAACGACCGGCCAATGTATTCAAATTCATCAAATACTGAAAGTTTGAAATCTCTCCCCTCTGTTGGCATTCAATCACCAAATTAATGGTTTTCCTTGACTTATATATTAGACAAACGAATACTTACGACCCATCGTTGGGTTACTGATGTCTCTCCGATAAGATTACTAAGAATGCCGGCCGTCTCTACGTTAGCGTTTCTCTTCTGTCCCATAAGTGAGTCCTGTGCGTTGTCTGTTATATAAGTGGCGACAGACATGAACCGGGAATACACTTTATTTCGAATTTTTCGCGGAAAGACTATCAATGAGTTTCGGCCGTCGAGTGAAAATACTTCCAAAGCAATCGGTTGCAGAAGATATCGCCGTTTGTGGACTTCTTTGATGTCTTCGTACGCGAATTTACTGCACGTCTTTTTGGTGGTTCGCTTACTCGCCCCCGAAATACTAGTTCTCGGCGAAGAACTCGGAACTATCGGGTCGTGCATACTATCAAACAAATGATTATTTATAAGAATAACAAAACATTTAATAATTACTTTGCGGGCAATGAGTCGATGTCTCTGATCTCTCGTGTCTTCAGTAAAGTGAAGCCATCGATCAGATAAAAGTGTTCTTTTCCGAAGAGAAGGAGTCCTTCATATGTGTCCAACCCCTGTATTCTGGCCACTCTGAACATATGTGAAATACGTTCGCCCTCTTCTAGAAGTCTGAGGACAGTCTGCATCTCGACCTGTTCGAAGCGATCGCTGGCACTGGAGTCCTGTCGCGACATTTCCGAACTAATGTCCACAAAACCTGAAGTGTCGGCCTCTTTGTCCTGTTCTTGAATCAAATCAGACAAATCCTGTTCTTCGTTATCTGATGACGACTTCGATGGCAAAAGTGATGACGTTTTGATGCCTTGGAATGTGTGCTCAGTATTGATAGGAAGTGGAGATACAGAGACCTCATCGATGGACTGATCAAAAAATTCTCTTTCAATAAGACTCGTATTTTCAGTGCGAAAACGTTTGTAATATTCTTTGGAATCGGAACTAATCGGAAGTTTATATTTAATAACTTTTCCTTCAATGGCGTCGAACTCAGGTCTGTAGGGATAATGAATATAAAACAAGTCGTTTCGAATCAACTTCTTTCTCATCCGATGCGGGCCTTCAGTCATATCTAACTTCCATTTATCTAAACATTTGGAGCCATAGTCCGGTCCCCAAATAGCGCGCTCTCTAATCAAGAGCTCGTATTCAGAGACAATCCAATCGTCGTAAACGTATTTCATTAGATGGAAGTCCGACTGAATCTTCTGTTTTAATTGGAATTCTATGAAGTCGTTGATAATCGAAAGATGTATTGCTGTCCACTCGAATACTTCCGATTTAGTCATCAGAATCCAGGGCTGAGTATTTGCAGAACTGATTGAATCGGTGAATGAGTTACGAAATGCTTCTTTACGAGCGGCTGCGCCCACACTCACTGCAGTGGAAACTACACCACTGACAACACCCGTAGTTCCTCCGACTAGTTTAGAGACGAGACCGCCCGCAGACTTTGAAACCAAATTATTAAATCTGTTGATATTCGCCAACTTCTCTGATATCATTGCCGTTGGACTCGAAACAGAGGGTGAGTCAAGAGATGAGGAACCGGTAGCTCTTCTCCTTTGCCTTTGTTGTTCGTATTCGATATAATTGGCCCAAACTTTTACTGTCGGCTCATAAAGGGTTTCTCTAAACGATGAAATTTCTGGTGTTATTGACGTTAAACCAAACGCTGGAGTATTTGGAGATAAATTGATTTTTAGGGTTTCCTCCAATAATTGTCGTTTAGATAAATAAATTTCGTCCCATATTTTTCTGGCCACCGAAGCTATGAGAAGTGCTCCTTCATCTGTGTCGTGAGCAGTGCCGGACGGGTCAGCCACGTGCCAAGTGGTTCGAGATTTAGAGGAGAGACTGATCTTCGCCTCATCGATGAGTTGAAGCAAACAATATGTAAGACAAACGAAAAACTCTGAATCCGTATTACACGAAGAAATAAGGATCAGCTGTCGGTTGGTGTGAATGCGTTGAAGCACTTCCAGTGTTGATATGCGATCCGATATGGTTTCCAATGGACGGGACAACAGATAGAGTACTGTTCGGTTCATTGACTTATATAACAGATTCAGCTCTGATACAGAAGAGGAAGACTTTGGAGAGGACTTTGTGCTCTGCGTTGAGGGCGGACTTAGATTGAGTCGCGTTAAGAACTTGAGCTCACAGTCGAGTATCTCTTTGCGATCCCTGAGGTAACAGTCCTGCCACAGTTTGTCGACAACAATCGAGATAAAGACCACGATATTAGAAGTGGCCAACTGTTGCTGTTGTTGCATATAAGTCGAGGAGTCGTACTGTTGGCTCATAAACTCGGTCAGACTTGTCATGTGTTCCAGAAGTGATGCGATCAGCTCTGTCTGCGCCAATTTACAGCTGGAGAGACCTTCGAGGAACTGCTCAAATATTGGAATCGGTCGGATTGTTGTCGTATTCGGTTGACTACTGATTAGGTTTATTATAATCAGTCGAATGAAATCCATTATATGTTTCTTTGATGGATGAGTTGTGAGGACAGTCTCTTTGGTTTCTGAGATTTTGTTGGCGCTCTGATCACACTTTTCGGCTATAATTGTCTGACAGAGCGCTGATATGAACTCTGAGTTCGATTGACAAAAGGTTTGGAAATCTTTGCGATTGTGATATAAATAGGTAATGAATTGAATCAGAACTGTGGGAAAGTCAGTGAAGTTGTTGGGGTCGTCCATATCCCAAATCAATGTATGAATCATTGAGAGTATAGTAATTGAAATATCTCGACAACAAAGACCTCCCGAATGAAGAAAACGTTTGTTTGAATCACCGAAAAGACTGTTCCATAAGTTATCTAAACTCAAGTGTTGGAAGCTTTCGATTGATTCCAATACCAGGGCTGAGAGGTTTTGATAATATCCTAAAAGTGCTTGAAAAAGGACCAGGTACACTTTAGGCTGATGGACATGACTCGACATTAGCCAATTCATGTGAAGAAAGCCATGAATTGAGAGCAAATCGTTTCGAATCACTTTCATTCCAGTGGTTCGAGTCGTCAAAACTGATTGCATTGAACTCGAAGTCGAAGAGGTATTGACATTAAAACCCAACAGTTGAACACCGAATCTACTCTCGAGGACAGCCTCAGTATCTTTAAGCCATCCGCCATTAGACGAGCCCTCTTTAAACTTTGGGAACAGTGTTTGGTTGGATATGACGACCATTAGGTTCACTAAACCAATAGTAACCGTCTCTTTGTGTAATGAATTTTGAAGAAAGAGTAGAAACCAATCGAAGCCAAGAATTCGAGACAATTCTTCCTGAATGGCGTGATTTATGGCTGACTGCGAGTTACGAGTCATCAACTGAAGTACTATTTTCAGTAAAGAGTTTCGCAGTTCTATTATGTCATCCGATTTCTCTTCGGTTCCCATCGGAAGCAGAGATGCGATAAATTGTCCGAAATATAGCAGATCTGAGTGTCGGGGCGTTTGGTTTAGAAGTCGATAACAGAGACTGAATATGAGTGAAAATATCTTGGAGTCATTCAGACGTATTTCTCGCGTAAGATTCAACAGTTTGGGTAATAAAGACATATCGCGTAATATCTTCAGATTATTTGCTTTGTTTTCCATCGAATTATTTGATTCCAACAGAAGTTCATTCAAATGCTCTAAAAGTGATTTCAATAACTCATTCTGTGCCCAAAGATCCAACTGATCGGCCAAAAGGTCTTTGAAAGCGCTGACCCGTTGTATTTCCATTATGCTGTCGTTGGAACGGTTGATATCAAGACTTCCGACCAAATTGAAAGACAGATGCAATACATGAGAGTTAAGGAACTGTCGTTTTTTCCTCAAAAGCATTGCAAGAGTTTGATATCCATTGATTCTCTCCATTTCCAACTGTAGCTCACGATTAGTTCGTACGACACATACCAGTGCTTTGACCGAAGCGTATAACGACTCGACATCCTGTGAATTAGCGATCAGACCCAACAGGAGAGTAGCGCCGCCCACATCACTGCAGGTGACCGCCACTGGCTTTGAAACGAAACAACGGGCGCCTATGTTTCCGATGAGAATACCGCCCAACGAACGACTCGGTCCACATAAATGTCCGGCGGAGTTGTGCAGAACATATATAGGAGTGGCGTTTTCGTGGGTCGATATCCCCAACAGTTTGGATATCTGTCGGCAATCAAAACGAGAGTAAACTCTTCTCATCTTCGCTAAAGTCATAGCAGACGTCGCTCTTGCGTTCAAACCGAATATCACTCTGTCTTCAGATATCTGTTGTTGGATGTGCTGAAGTGACTGCAAGTGAGTTACCCCTTGAAAGCTCCCGATATAGTTTGGCCCCAAAGAGTTGATATATGAAATGAAAGCGGCGTTGAGGGGCTCTTCCAGCAAATGACAGGGACCCTGTTTCCATACCAGACGCGACTGTTTCCGCCACTGAGGAGGGGTTCCGATAAATCCGTTTGCATACTGAGGACTAGCATTTGAAATACCGGAGTTTCCGCCCACAACTGATGACAAGTAATGCAGTTTTTGATTGGCTATCAATTGGCCGTCGATGAAGACACTCACTGTTGAGTTCTTGAGGAGAGCTCTGTTGAGCACAACAGCGATGTGATGCCACTGTCCCTCTTGTATGAGTTCTGGAGACCAGACTCGCAAATGATGGTCAGCATCGAAAGCATGAGGAAAACCAGAGGAACCGATTTCTGTGTCACCAAATATTGCGATCTCTTGAGTTGAGATAAGAAGTGCTTTATCTCTGGCGGCGATTTGAAGCTGAAAACAGGCGAACTCCTGACCCGAATGCGACGCTCTATAGAGGGTTAGGAGTCGAACGTTATGCGACTCATCACTAGAAGACGAGGAAAACTTTTCCACACAAATCCAAGTGGTGTACGTCAGACCCGATTGCGGTGGAAACGCCCGCTCACCCGTTCCAATGCCACCGTTCACACTGATCGGCATATCAGAGTTGCCAACTATAGCCCCGGTTAATAAGTTTGATGCTCCAGAACCACTTCCACTCAGACTGATTGGTGCTATCGATGGCAGGAAGAGAGAGGAGAAGCCCTCCTGATTCATATCGAACTCAACAAATGGCGGTTGAAGTAAGTGATGGACTGTTCCGTCCTTTGGTGTCGTCATACTAACTATTGTTTTAATGCGCGTCAGAGCAATAGGCCCACCATTTTGTTGGTTTTTAGGTCGGCCCCCATTAAGCTCATCGAATGCTATGCAGTTAAGGGGCTGACCTAATCTCAGGAATGTTCTGTAAATTAAATTTTAATTATAATCAACTCGAAAGCCTTCCTTAACATACCTGAGCTCTTTTGGTTGGATATGTTGTGCGGAAAGCCTTTCAATAATATATTGGGCGGAAGTGTGCAACGAATGATTTTCACTGAGGAGGGCCTCATTGTATCGGTCGACCAATATTTCGCTGATAAGTCCGGTTTCACACATCACCTGTTGATTGCGTTCCGACTTCAACAGTGACCGCAAGACTTCCATCAAATATATTCGCAAATTTTGATCAGGAATTGAAGGAATCAATTGAAACATAGATATCAAAACAGATGAGTGAACAATGAGTGGCGGGTCAGCCGCTAACGGCGATAGCATTAGATGGGGCGGCCTTTTAGGACCTGTAGTTCCAGAAGTTGGCTGAATGTTTGGCGACACCTTTTGTGTGACGGGTTGTGCTGTCGACACCTTATCTGATATGTCGAGAGTCATGTCGTAAAGTAATCTCATGAGAAGACACGCAGATTCTGATCGACTCATACGTGACTTCGGCGGCAAATCATTTATAGAACAGTTGAATATCTTCGCGAAATCCATTTCTTCAGTGGATAGACATTCAGACGATTCGGTTTCAATTGAAAAGCACCCGAGAAGTCGTATAGAATCTGTTAGACTGGAAGCGCAAATCTCTTGTGCGAAGAACCGGGCATTTGCCGGTTCGTAACGCATGGCTGTTGTAAGGGCTGCGAACACACACCTAATGGTCGACAAATGTTTACATTTTTGACAATTTTAAAGAATTTGAATCAAACCTCAACAGATTCCAAATCTTCTTGGGTTCGACGCCATTCCAAGTGTCTGTCTTACCACTGAGACAGCCCTCCATATGGACCAAAACGGACATAACGTATACAAATCCACCGACTTTTCTGAATATAGCTCTGACTCTATGGTTCTCTCTCAACACCACTAATAAAGACTTTAATATCGATGACTTTAGATTCAAATTAGTGGTGATATCAGACTCTCTATGCATGAGAGCCAACAAATTGGCCAAATGTTCTTCACCGCTGTTGGAGAGCACCAACTGTTGGATTATATTAAAAGCCTTTTTCCTCAAACGTTTTGAACATTTATTATTTGAAAGGAATCCAAAGGTATGTTTGGCGGCTCCGCATTCGTTGAACAGCTGACAGTTCTGGTTATTTGGTCCCAAAAGCATTTGAAATATGTTGTCGGCAATTAACACAAGAAGTTCTTCACTTCCCGTATCTTCAGTTTGAGAGTAGTATATGAGAAGAGAAGATATTATGTCGAGTAAACCGACTTCGCGGTAGACGTCCAGAAATATGGCATTGAATTTAAGTATTGACAGCAAAGAGTTCAGACATATTGTACTGCTTTCGAACGAACTGTAAGACAGACAACGATTTGACAAATGAGACAAATGTTTGGCAATTATTGGAATGAGAGCTCACTGTTTAGATTTGATGATAATGGAAACACTGATCAGTTCCTTGCAGGGAACGTAATGCAGGTCATACACAACGAACTCCAATATACTGAAGAAATTTTCCTTAAATACAAACAATTTGTCATTCAATACATATTCTCAGTAATTGAAAATTGGGTTCAATTTTAAACAAATCGTTTATTACCTGTACTTCCGGTGCTTTTAATTGCAAGTTCTCTGCGAATTGACTTAAAGTGTTTTGCGAGTCCAGAATGAAATAGTTTGCGTTGTCTTCTCTGTAGAGGATTAGCATTGAGTTAAGGATCATATTCTGAAGGTTTCCAGTCTTTGACCGAATCCAAGCGCTTTGAAACACATTGAAAGCACTCAAATTCCTTATGGCGTTCTTTGTGGTGGGTTTGGGCATTGAGAACTCCTCCATTATGAACAAGTGGTTCACAGAAAGTGGCCGCGGCTTCAGATCACGAGTACCCACTTTAGTCAACTGTGCAACCAATGAGATCAGTCTTTTGAGTGAATCCGAGTCCTCCGGATTCTGTTCTAATTTTAAGCAAAAGTCAATCAGAAAATTATATCCGAATCCGCTTTTGAAGTCTTCCAGAAGAAGATTAGCCGAAGAAGTGTTGCCTCCAATTGAAACCAATTCAGATAAAAAGTTGATTAAAGTGCTCAACATCTCAACGATATCAGTGGTTCCGGTGGTTCCCAACTCTAGCATTCTCTGCATATTCTCGACAAAAAGGGAAATACATCCCTTTTGGTGCAAATATTCTCCACTTATGTTATTATTCTTAGCCATCGTTAAGATAACATCTGAAGCTGTTTTGCGCCACAAAGTGTTGTGTTTTGGACACCAAGAAGTGATTGCATTAAAAAGAAGCGACAAATCGTCTTTTCGGGTCAACTCTACTAAAGCCGAGTGTGAAGAACACAATCGCGTCAACAATTGGGAGAAGACTTTCTGCAAAAGTTGGCGCCTCTCAGTCGGAGACAACTCTTCCTGTGTTTGACTCGCATTTGTTGTCTGATTCTCGTTAATTGGCGGCAAATCAAAGAACAAATAAAGACATTTAACGAGAGTTGATGTCAATGAATGCGATGTCATTATTGTGATCAGTGGCGCAGAATTAGAGCAGACCAACAAATTGAGTGTTGAAATGAGAGCCCATCCCTTCTTATCTGACGGAGATTCAAGTGTTGGCGGAATCTCCAAGAACTCGACAATGGCTTGAGAGGCGTTTTCCGTTGTCTTAGAGCTGGCCCTCCGACGGATCTCTGCGACCATCAGTCGGGACACCATTTGTGTGAATGAAGTCAAGTCACAGAACTTATCAAACATATCGATAGCTGTTCCTGAAGACTGAGAGCACATCCCAAACACCTGTCAAAAAAGGATAATATTTAAGCCATTTATGGGAACGGAAGACAAGAATTTGTGGAAAAATACAAACTTTGCAAAAAAGGGGTAAAATATTATAAATCTTGAGTTCGTATAATTCATTTGTCTGTTGAGAGGAACCCATTTGTGGAGCATTTGATTTGATATCATTAAACAATTTGTTCAGATGTGATAACGCCAGCGATGTCTCCGAAGAAGACAACTCCTTCTCCTCCCGCGTCGGCTGCGATACCAGTCTTTTCATTATATTCATTATGTCTTAAGTATTGTCTCTCATAATCATAAGTGGAAATCAATGGTAAGTTTGCACTGATTTTATTTAAAAACCATTTGTTTATAAACAATGATTACATAATATTATCTTTTTTTGACATTTCGCAACTCAAGAGTAATTACGTCACCATTTGGTGATAATCACTCAAAAGTGATGGATATTAATGACATGAATAGGATATGTTTAGTTTCAAGTGAATTTCAAAAGGGGTTGACCATGCTCAATTATTATTCAATCACTGCTCAACCATTGATTTGGCCAATTCTTCAGAGAATTTTCATCTATGAAGTGGTAATTCACGAATCGATAATATTTTCGAATAATATTTACGTTATTTTTGTATTGAATGACAAATATTTTGGTTTGTTTTGTTCAAACGTGGGATCAAATCGGTGTTCAATCCGTCGGTATTTCGTTTATAACTTTTATAACTAACGACTAATTCTTGAGCCGATGGGTCGATGGGATCGCGAGAGAAGGCGAAGATCGCGGTCTCGAAGTCCACGAAGGAGTCGCTCTCGGAGTCCAACCCGAAGACGTCGATCGAGAAGTCCTAATCCCAGAGAAAGTCGGGCCTCAAAATCTGAAAGGAGTTCCCGAAATAAAGATCGTTCTGATAAGAAACGCGAAGACAGACGCAAAGTCGAAGATATCATCGGCGGTGAAGTGAATTACGAGAACTTCGATAAAGACGAACAGCAGAGGAAACTCGAGGTAATTATGCAGGAAAGGAGGGAAAGGGTCGAAAAGTGGCGCCAAAAACAAAAGGGATTGAATCCAAACAATGGCGAGAGTAGTGTCAAAGAAGAACTCATTGAAGAAACCAATGACGAAGTGAAGAAGTCGTGGACTCTCGAGGATGAAAACGAAGACGACGAAGAAGACAATGCAATCGAACAATCGATCGATGATTTAGAAGACGATCAGACGAATCAACCGCCGCCGAAGAGAGTAGAAGACAATGAAGAAGAAGTGATTAAATTCGAAGTCAAAAAGAAAGAGAAAGAAATCAAAACCGAAATTAAGCCTCAAATCAAAGTTGAAGTTCAAGAGGAAGAAGATATCGACCCTTTGGACGCATATATGAAGGGAATACAGGAAGAGGTGAAAAAGAGCAGATCCAAGACAGTGAAGAGAGACCACAAAGACAATAAAGTGACACTCGTTGTGGGGATCGCCAAAAAGGTAGTCAAACGAAATAAGGGGGAACTCATTGAACAGAATCAGGACGCTCTCGAATATTCCTCTGAAGACGACGGCACTAAAGACGATGATTTGGCCAACGCTATGGACAACCTTCAGAACAGAGCCAAACAGAAGAAACTGATGACCATTTCGAAGGACGACATCACTTATCTTCCGTTCAGAAAAAACTTCTACATTGAAGTTCCAGAGTTGGCCAAAATGACTCCCGAAGAGGTCGAAGCCTTCAGAACCGAAATGGAAGGCATTAAAGCTAAAGGAAAGGGTTGTCCAAAGCCAATAAAAACGTGGGCGCAGTGCGGAGTCAGTAAAAAGGTTTTGGATGTCCTCAAAAGGTGAGTCATTTTTGTCGCTTATATTTCAAACAGCATTTGATATCAAATAATATATATTTTGTTTTAATTTCAGAAACAATTACGAAAAGCCGACTCCAATCCAATGTCAGGCCATTCCCGCAATTATGTCGGGACGTGATCTCATAGGAATCGCTAAAACCGGTTCGGGTAAAACACTGGCATTTTTGCTGCCAATGTTTCGTCATATTGTAGATCAGTCCCCACTGGAGGCAGGCGACGGACCCATTGCCTTAATAATGACGCCCACCAGAGAACTCGCGACACAGATTTGGTCCGAATGTAAGAAATTCGCAAAACCTCTCGGTTTGCGAGTCGTTGCAGTTTATGGCGGAACTCCTATTTCCGAACAGATCGGAGAACTTAAACCGGGAGCTGAGGTCGTAGTCTGCACTCCGGGCAGAATGATTGATATGTTGGCCGCCAATTCTGGTCGCGTAACCAATTTGAGGCGATGCACATTCTGTGTGTTGGATGAGGCGGACCGCATGTTCGACATGGGGTTCGAACCCCAAGTCATGAGAATAATCGATACCATCCGACCCGACAGACAGACGGTTATGTTTTCGGCCACATTTCCCCGAATAATGGAAGCGTTAGCGCGAAGAATATTAGATAAACCAATCGAAGTCCAGGTCGGCAGCCGTTCCGAAGTTTGCAAAGAAGTCGAACAGAATGTGGTTGTTGTCGAAGAAGACGATAAGTTTCTTAAATTGTTGGAAATTTTAGGTATTCTCTCGTTTTTTGTCTCATTATAACACATTTGATAACTATTCTCATATTTCAGGTCGTTTTGCAGTGAAGGGCAGTGCCATTGTCTTTGTCGACAAACAAGAAAACGCCGATATGTTGCTCAAGGAGTTAATGCACGCCTCCTATACCTGTCTGGCACTTCATGGAGGCATAGATCAAAACGATAGGGACTCCACTATTGCTGACTTCAAGAACGGAAAAGTCAATGTATTGGTCGCCACTTCAGTGGCCGCGCGAGGACTCGACGTAAAGCACTGTATAGTTGTAGTGAATTACGACTGTCCCAATCATTACGAAGATTATGTCCATCGATGTGGACGGACGGGTAGAGCCGGTAATGAGGGCTATGCCTATACTTTCATAACACCAGAACAGGGAAGGTATTCATCGGATGTCATCAAAGCTCTCGACTCGAGTAATACTGCGGTTCCGCCCGAAGTCCGAAAATTGTTTGAGTCGTGGAAATTGGAACAGGAGATACTTGGCAAAAAAGTCAAGTCCTCCTCCGGTTTTAGTGGCAAAGGATTCAAATTCGATGAGGCGGAGGCACAGCTCGCAAATGAAAAGAAGAAGTTCCAAAAGGCAGCGCTCGGACTACAGGACTCTGACGACGAAGACGCTGAGGCAGACATCGATCAGGAGATTGAGAATATGTTGGCGCCTAAGAAGTCGCAAAAACAGGTCCCGATTCTGAATCTACCGAATCTGAGTGCTGTGAATACCGCCAAAACAGTCGGAGAAAAACTGGAATTAGCCAAACGTCTGGCCTCTAAGATATCTGTTAATATCGCTGGAAAGGCCTCCTCTACAACAGAGGCCTTCCTTAAAGGCGAGTCATTCACACCATTGGTTTCGAACGCATTGAACGCTAAGTCAAAGGCGGAACAGGTGGCTGAACGCCTTCACGCGAAACTCAATTATGTGCCCAAAGATATCGAATATAACGAAGACGGAGAAGTTATTCGAAAAGTCGATGACGAAGACATGGCTTTCGGGGCCGGTATTGGCCAACGTTTCGAAGAGGAGCTCGAGATCAATGACTTCCCACAACAGGCCCGTTGGAAAGTGACCTCCAAAGAGGCTCTCGCTATGATCAGTGAGTACTCTGAGGCCGGAATCACAGTTCGTGGCACTTATTTCCCGCCCGGAAAGGAACCAAAAGAACTCGGAGAAAGAAAACTATATTTGGCTATTGAAGGCACCACTGAATTGTCTGTTTCTAAGGCCAGGGCTGAGATCATTAGACTTATAAAAGAAGAGTTGGTTAAAATGGTAGGTCTTTCCAAACATTTAAATCAATTGAATAATAATTTATTTACTTTTAATTTACAGCAAAACACTTATACGCCTATCAATAAAGGAAGATATAAAGTCGTATAGAGTTCTATACAATCCTATAAACTCTTCTCTTTGGTCTGAAATTCTTGTAAATATCACATCAATCCGAAGACTGGATCCGAAGACATCTCTTTTCTTATTTAAATTCTTTTCGACCAAAAGATTTAGTGTTTTGACTCAATTCATACGAGTTATGGATGTATTTGAAAACAAAATTTATAATTAAATATATATTTGAATAATTTTTTGTGTTTAAAAATTATTCGGAAAACTCTTTCGAATGGGTTTTGGAGAGAGAAATATGAGTCGAGTCAGTTGTGATTGAATACAAGGAATTTGCTTTTTCTTATGGAATTCCTTATTGTTTGGGACAAACGACTCGAAGTCAAAGGCGACCCTCCGGTTAACGATTGTCAATAAAGTCAACAAATCTATTGTGTATTTATATGAATACTCATTCAAAACTGAGACCAATGTTTGTATAAAATATGAACCGTTTTCTGTGTTTCGAAACGAATAATGACCTGAAATAGAGTGTCGTCTTATTCAAGAACTTTGGTTAACTTATATCTGTAATTACCCGGTGCTGTACTGTAATAGACAACTATATCAGCGTTGTTAGGAATTCTATAGACAGGTTGAGGTCCATCGACCTCGTCTTGACTGCCCAGTGCTAATAGTCTGCTGCCGGCATCCAAAAGCTCTCCCCGACAGGCCTTCGGTTCAAACATTTTGTTAAAATGGATTCACTTTAAAAGATTAATATTTTTTGCCTGAATTATGAAAATTTTCGGTTTTCCTATAAGTGATGGACAGCGAGTCCCCGAGAAATGAACAAATAGTGAGTCGATCGGGTATTTGGTATCTCTGGCCCAAAGACTCTGTTCATCGCCGTGAGTCAAAACAACGATTGCAATGCAATCCCTTTCGCTGTGATTTTCGGCTGAAACTAAATAAAGCGACAAATCTTTGGATAAAATACTTTTAAATATTTTGATTAAACCTTTGATAAGAGTGTCTCTGATATCCCGATAAGAGGCGTCCATAAACTGAATTACATCGAACTCCAGTTTATGAAAGCATTGAGCGATAGAATGAGAGTCTCTGTCTGTTCCCAATCGGGGTCGACATCCTGTGTGACTATCGAAAGTCTGGTGATTGAATATAAGACACTTTCCTCTCTGTGGATGTTTCATATCATACATATGGCTCTCCACCGGTATATTCAATACACCTATGGATGCATCGGTTGCCACCACTCGCGGCAATACATTTGAACCTCTTTGAAAAAATGCAAATTCAATAGATTTCAAAACACCAAAGTTTGAGAGACGAAGAAATAAGTGAAAGTGAAAACGGATACCTCGAATACCTCGGATCTATTGTTTTAGCGTCAATCGAATCGCTTTGCATTTTGAGAACTATTCCTTATTTGAAAAATCGATTCAATGCTTTTGGGAATTAATTAATGGCATAATTGGGGAGGAATTCAATGAATGATTTATTATCAATAAATAAAAGGAATGTTATATAAAAAGATTTCAAACAAATGACGACATTATTATCTCTTTCAATGCGATTAATAATTAGATTAAATATTATCTTATTTTATACGAAATTCACATTAATTTCAATATTTAATGAAAAATCAAAATAAATGATAAATTATTTGACTCTAAATATTGAAAACATTAATGAAGTGCTTTAGAAAACAATACCAAAAAAAGAAATTACGAAAAGAGTAAACAAAGTTATGAAACAATGGCTTCAATTGGGTCTAGAATTCCGATTTGAGACGAGCCCTCACCAGATCCGTCTCCATTAGACTGGAACCCCATCCACCCATTGGTCGAGTGTGTCCGTTGCCATTCTCTGCTGCCGGCGCTGATACGAACCGATCAGTGAAGGGGGAAGTATTTCTTTTGGGAGGAGTGGCGTTAGTCGAGTGCAAAAACAGTTCGATATATCGTTTTTCTGCAATTTTTAAATATTTATTAAAAATATTTGATAAACAGTTAAGTCTATAAAACATACGGATATACGCCTTATCCTTATTCATGGCTTTAACCGCGTCTTCATGAGTAGCGAACTCGACATCTGCTTCTCCTGAGGGTCGGCCCAAGTCGTCGAACAGTAAGTGGACATTAATTGGTCGAAGAGGTAAAAAGAATTCGAAGACCTCGACCTCAGTTGTCTTGTATGGCAAACCTCTCATATGAACGCAATGGCGATCCGCAAACGGGTTGTGCTGTGGCTCTGCTGCAAAAGAATCGTAAGGATATCGGCCGCCATATGAAGGGGGACGCCCTGAGTGAGGACACTATTGAAAAACAGATTCTTTAAAAGAGAATTCATTTGATTACCCCTGAAATCGAGATCATCGTAATCATAAACTCGTCGCGAAGCGCCGGGTGGGGGCGGACCTCTCGAAGCTCCGCTTATAGGGGGACCATAACTGCTATACGGACCGCCATTACCATACATTCCTCCGCGAAATCTATTTGGGTACGGAACTGGACGTCCCGGATGTCCGTAACGCATCTTACAGTATGGGTACATAGGAGGCGAGGGTGGCCGGTGAGGGGGAGGGTACGGCCCATTACGGCTGTAATGACTACCAGGTCCGGGTCCGAACTGCTTGTTATCCATATAAGAACTTACGGCCCGATACTCTTGGAATGAACTTTTGAATATCTCAATGTACCTAAACATAGGACAGGAGTCAGTCTGTGCTCACAATTCGCATATAATTTGCGATCATTTTTAACATAAATTGGTTTTCAATTATAAAAAAGCATTAGTTTAGCAAAAATTAAATATTTTTTTGGAATTTTTAAATAATCAATAAATAAGTGATTGAATGCGAAGGTCTGTCCCCTCGGTTGACAACAAACCCTTGCATAGTCCCATTGCCCACCTGTGCCCAATTTTTTCCTTGTGTTTGGTCATAGCTTTGTCTGCATTATCCCTGGAAGCAAATTGAATGTAAGCCTCCCCTGTGCTCCGACCCGAGTGATCAGTTGGTAATACGATCCCATCCATCACTAAATCCAACCCTTTATGCAAATTCGAGATTTGAGATAACATTAAGCGATAACCACAATAAGCACCCGATTTATAGACAATTAACATATAATTACTAATTAATTAGTCATTTAAACTATAGTTTTATATTTAGGCTATAATTCGGTCAAAGCTTTGCTCAAAATTTTTTCCAAAGGATCAAAAACTTTTGAGAACCTCTTCGGGAATGACTAAAAAATTAATCAATTGATTGATTGATGAGATTATTATCACAAACAAAACGATTCTCAAAAATGAGGAAATTCTTAGATTTGAGGTTAAAAAGCAAATTATATGCAAAATGGGATCAAATTGAAGACAAAATTGCATTTCGGATAAGAATAGCGATAATTATATTCAAATCATTTAAAGACATTTAAAATATTTCCATAAATTTTATGCCTTTTATAAGTTTTGAGGCCAACGAAGAAACCAATGATTGAGATAAAGGGTTCCTTACCGGTGAAGAACTTCATTACATCCTCTTTATTGGCACTAAAAGGTAATCCTCTGAGTCTGACGAACGAGTCTTCTTGTGGCGGCCCATCTTCGAGATCTGTGCTCTGCCTTCGGGTAATAAAATCCATTTCAGACCTCTTGGAGGCAAACACTTCTATATATCTGTTTTCGGATAAACCATTCATTAGTTATCACTCAAAACAAACTTCTAATTAAATGTCTTCAGTGGTATAGATTGAGATAATGTGGTGGACGACAAACCTCGAGCCCATATGTTTGTGATTCATTT
Organism: Punctoribates punctum; assembly: GCA_034698165.1. Lineage (NCBI taxonomy): Eukaryota > Metazoa > Arthropoda > Arachnida > Sarcoptiformes > Punctoribatidae > Punctoribates > Punctoribates punctum. Next base: position 891 of record JAQGBD010000307.1, on the reverse strand, counting down.
CGAGGGCATTCTTCATATCTTCTTCCGAATCGAGTTCAACGTAGGCCTCACCAGAAGGTCGTCCCTCACGTGAAAGGGTCATAAAAATACCGTCGACTCCATTGCGGACATTACAGACTATGAGACAAATCATTAGTTACACCGAAAAACCGAAAAATGCTTTTAATTTGAAAACAAAGACTTACTTTTGAAAAACTCGAGGATCTCCTCTCTGGTCGACTGCCACGGAAGACCTCTGATCCGTACGACATATCCGTCTTCGGACATCTCTGTCTGAGACAAAACAGACCACAATTCGGATAAAATCTTTAATTCTGTTAATAAACAAATTTAATTCAAATATATTTTGAGTAAAAGAGTTGACAAAAAACACCGAAACTTATCATAAAATATAAATTACGGCTAAAATTCACTTCACTTTAATTTATCGATAATTTCAATAAAATGAATAATTCATTGATTTTGATGATTGAGTTTCTCTTTCTTCACCCATTAATTGGTTTAACTGAAGATTAAATAATTTTACTACTTTTCAGAAGATTAGCAAGCTTATTTTCAATAAATGTCATTAGAGTACATCATTTCTTAATCCTTGTGAGCCATTGATCGCCATATTATCTGAAATACAGTCGCGTCTATATTGGATTTGTAATATAAACTTGGCATTTATTTCACCTAGATTCAATTAAATAATCCATATTACAATTGGATTTTTAAAATATGATTAAAACTTATACTGAAATATACTTTATATGAAAAAAACTACTTTTTCGCGTATTTTATTAGTTTGTTATTCAGTGAATTATGAAGTGATTTGACTGTATTTCTGGGAATATCTGAAGTGAGGATCAGTTGATTCATTAGTTGACTGATTGAAGTCGACTACAAAAC